>JAJJWW010012242.1:0-16839 GCA_023531295.1 Papaver armeniacum | reverse complement strand
TTTTAGCCCTAACCAAGTCTCACACCGATTAAGGTACAATCGCGTTCCTTCGCCTCTAGAACCACGCCCGGATTAACGCACTTGATTCCCTTTAGCCGATGTCACCCACTACTAAGAGTTGCTACGACCCAAAGTCGAAGACTTATAAACAAATATGTTGTTTATGGGTGAAAGTCGCTCTTGCCCATAAGGACGAGTTGTTTCTTGAAGGACTTTCCTTGAAGGATTCGTCTTTATACACTTGTCTCTTCTTTTTCTTTTTGAGTGATAGTGAGGATTTCTTTTCATAATTTGACTTAGGTTTTGAATTAATAGGTAATTGAATTGATTTATTTTGATATAGTTTTGTGAATAACTTTTCAAAGAGATTATTTTAAATGGAATTTGCATCTTGGTCATGAATGATTGCACATGTCATATGAAATTGCAAATGTCGTGTAAAAGGGAGGTATGAAGGGAAGCAAACATGCGTTTGATCACTGAGCCTCTTTCTCCATATGCGAGATGCTAAGTCCCTAGTGAATTCTAAAACTATCTTTCTTGTAAAATTGCTGAATAGAACTTACTTGCTTTTGAAGTCTCACTTGTATCAAACCGAAGTAGCCTCTCCAAGGAAGTCGTCCGCATTAATTTTTCAGAGAATGAGAGTTATCCCCTCGAACCAAGTTTCTCCCGAATAATGCGCTTCAAAGCGTTGCACTCACCGGGTAGGGTGGTGAAGGAACCGGTGGAAATGACAAGGTACCTCGGGTCCATTACTTCTTAGTCAGTGGGTGGACGACATACCGGAGGTAGCTCCACCTCTCCGTTTCGCACCCACGCCTCCAGCAACTCCAAAATCTTCTTTATTGGGAAAGGAAAGTGTAGGTACCTTGAGTCTAGATTTTCCTGTGTTAGTGGGCGTAGTGATGTCTCTTCGTGGCTTTGATGTGGAGCACGTTCCAGAGATGAAGTTGGAAGATTTGTGAGTGTCATCATATCTGCGGATTGTTTGCCTGGGTAAAGGGATGTGGAAGGTGTCGTAATATCACTGCTGAATGATCGAATTGAATGCTCCCATCCTCTGTATCCACGTATTTCCTGATTGATCTCTCCTTCCTCAAGCATTTCTTCGCTTGGTTGGAAGGTCGATGCGGATTGGAAAGTCTTCCGGGCTTCAACAAGAGTTTTGAGATATAAATCTTCTAGCAGGGGCCCCGTAGGCCGGGCTCCTTTCTTTATCCGTCGACATTGTAGTATTCCGGACAAGTCCCTTCCTCTGTGGAGTTTCCTCGAGTCTTCATTGCTGGCTGGACTATGTTGTTCCTCTTTCCTGAGTCTCCCGCGATTACGCGCTCTTTTTTGCTTCTCCACTTTGGTAAAGGTGTGACTCTGGCTAAGGATTCACGTTTCTTGCCGCCCGAGTAGATGCATGCAGACCCTTCTTGTAATTGTGTTGTTATATCATTCAAAAGGCGGAATGTTTCGCTCTGTTTTCTTGCCCACTTCTCCGGTCATCTCTAACCGTCCATGACTTCCTAACACGTTCTTGTGATGGCGCGTTGCACGCTGCACGCTGTAAACCGCCAGACCAATACCCCACTATGTATCCCCCAAGTTTGTAACATGATTGATGTCCGGAATGTGTGGATCGTGGGACCCACAAAGGTAGCATGTAATGCTAAATTGAATAACTACGTTATTCGGAAGTTGATACTTGTGAAGTATCATGTGTATTTTATGCAGTACGCATCATGGTGTGTGGTAAAGTGACGGTGGTGATCACCATGACGCCTCACCGACCAATTAACTCCCCGACTGTGGTTGTATAACCAAGCCTAAGGTGAAGTTGGACGACGAGATGATCTTTGAGACACTCATCCGTGACCGTTGATGGAATCGAGGGTTTTGAAGAGGCGCGCAGGCATCACTCTTCACTTGGTCAAAACCAAGCATGGGAAGGGTTTTGGAAAGGACCGACCCAAGGCATGCGTGTAGACAAAGATGCTTCGGTATACACGTCTGTACCTTTCTGTCTCATAAAGGCGCGATCTAGGCCACTTTCGATTTGACCGGCAAAGAGGGGTGGTTGAGATCGATTTTGCAACAATCTGGTGCCGCAAAAGCCGCATCGTGCCAACTTGACGCGCGCTTCAAGATGACCAAGCTTGGTCGGTCTTGCCCAATCCGTCCGGCGTGTAGGTGGTGGTGGTGGTATTCACGCCTATACTCGATCGTCCCATGAAAACGTGATCTAAGCCACTCAAATCGTCCGGTGAAATTGAGTGGTCGAGATCGCCTTGCAATTTGGAAAGTGTGACCACGCTAGTTTGGACGTGCATTTTGGGATAGCCAGGCATGATATGCCTTGCCGATCAGTGAGGGGATAGACGGGCCCACGGTGGTCATGCTTTGGTATGACCGGACCCTGAATCTAACTGGGACCCTCCATTCGTGCCGGAGAAGATGGACGCCGTGATGCTCAAAACCCTAATTTTGGGTTTCACTAGCCATGCGTCATGCTCTGTTCGGCGCACGAAATGACCAACCATGGCTGGTCCCCACCGATTGGTCAGAGTATGTGGCGCCCACGGTGATTGTGTTGACATGCTCTAGGCCCTTTGAATCTACATCTACGCCCTCCATCTATACTGCGAAGATGGATGGTTGAGACTGGGCGACACATGTAATATGCCGCAACCCTAATTTTAGGGTTTTCCGTCCATACGCTCCGGTTTGGGCGTTTTGGCAAGCTATGCCAATATTTTGGGGAGGCCGACCATGCGGGGTCCGCGTTGTTCGACATGAATATTCCATACCTGCTTGGGGTTATGGAATTGATCCGCCATCCAATCACGCTGGTGAGGTTGGATGAACGAGATCATATCCAGACTGATATGGACAGTCCGGATGCTCAATCGGGCTAGTATAAGACACCGAGAGTTCTCAATCGGGCTAGTATAACACACCGAGAGTTGCAACCTGTACGGGTATTTCGTACATGCTTTCATTATAATGCTTGGAGGTTCGTGTTGCTCTGTCAGAGAAACACTCGGTCGTCATGCCGCACCGATAATGAGTACAGAAATACAGCTACTCACGCATTAATTAATAATGCTATAAATTCACAGGTATATGGGATTGTTGCTACATGCTCCAACCCGGATGAATTTCATGTATTCTGAGAATGGGATTGTTGCCACATGCTCCATTCTAGGTGAATTAGTAAAGTGAAGAAGTATCCAACACTTATTAATGGCTTTATCTTTTACAAGATGTCACGCATGATTTTCTCGTTTTTTACAATTTTAACCTTAAATGAAAATCCACCATCAACACCTGTGTCACACAGAAAAGTCTATTCTGATAGATAAATTTATCTTCCACAGAAGTACCTATGAAGTTTTGTTCCGTCTTATGATAAATCAAGGCGAACAGTAACGAATTGATAATCCGATCTTATACTCCCGAAGAGCAGCCTAGAAATATCAATCATCTCACAATAACTTAAATATATGGTGGTAGAAGAAGTTACTGTGGAATCACAAAGTCTGAGACGAAGATCTTTATGATTACTTTTTATATCTTACCTATTAGAGATAAATCAGAAGATAGTACTCAATACGATAGAATAAGTAAGATCAGAATACGCAACTACAGAGAAAATAGTTGTATCCGGATTCACGAATCCCAAATGAAGTCTTCAAGTCGTTAACCTAATATGGTTTTGGAAAAAACTAGCTAGGTTAAAGGAGAATAGACTCTAGTTTGCAACTAGGACACATGAAAGTGCTTAGAATTAGGTTTTCCAATTGCTAGAGTTCTCCCTTATATAGTCTTTCAAATCAGGGTTGCTTACAATCAAAGCTAAGATAGCTAAATAACAAAGCATTCAGTATTCACCGTTAGATGAAATCCTGATTTAAGATTCAAGATAAGTCTGCTTAGAAATAAAGCAATTAATCTCCACCGTTAGATGGTCTTAGCTTGTTACACAAAAATGAAATATACCTTCATTTAGATATGGGTAACCGTACCTAAACGTGTATATTGAGTTGGCTCAATAACAGTTAACTGAAGTTAGCCATATGAACACTTTGTCTTAACCATATTTATCTAACACTTCTAGATCAAATATGATGATCAATCAAACATGAAAGATAATCAAATGAATCTAACGGTGTTTCAAATAGAGTTGTTCAATTGTTCACTATCTCATAGAAATACATATGAACAAATTGAAACAAAATCGGATTGATTCGTAATCGTACAAAGTACTTATACAAGAATCACTTCATGAACATTAAGCCACGGTTTTCAAAGATTGCATTCCTTAATTCATAAATATTTTAGTTCATGAGTATGAGAATCATACTTAACCGATTTTAGACCTTAACCATTGTGTTCGCAAACCAGGTACGAGAACAGCCGTTCCGGACCCAACTCAGGTAGAACCGTTCACATACTAGGTACGCAAACAAGGTTCCCGGACCTTTACAGATAAAACCATTCACATACTAGGTACGCAAACAAAGGTTCCTGCACTTGAATCATAACAATACATTTTGCATACTAGGTATGCATACCGTGTTAATATCCAGACATAGTTAATTGTTCTAAACTCCCATTTCAATCATTGAAACATCCTTAGAAGACGACAATATCTTCTCCTCACAAACCATTAGCTTCAAGTAATTTTAAAGTGATTGAATGATCAATACAAAACTTTCCAAGTCGACATCAAATGATTGTATCACACAAATCATGTAAGATGTTTCGTGGCAATTTTCACATGATCATCTTTTGACTTAATATTTAGTTTCCAACAAATAAATCGTTTCCAACTAAACTCGTCAAGAAAATGATGAACATAGTTAAAGCAAAAAGCTTCCAACACATATTTCGAGAAATAGATAAGCGAGATAAGCTCAACTCAAAATATCAAATGTGTATAATGTAAAAGTCTATATAGCTATGCGACTTAATCTTATTAGAAGATAGAATAGAATAGACTTATGAGTGATAGATAAGTTTTAGTCTCCACATACCTTTTGTTTATAAAGTTCCTCCAAGCTCTCCTCTGTAGATCTTCGTCTTCAATTGATGAACGTCGTGAAGTCTAAAGCTCAACTACACATTCTATCCTAATCCGAGACATAGCTATAAGTAGACTAGAAATCAAGACTATAGTTTTGATCAACTAAACTTGACAAACAAGCTTAATATAGCAACGCTTAT
The DNA here is from genome assembly GCA_023531295.1 of Papaver armeniacum. NCBI lineage: Eukaryota > Viridiplantae > Streptophyta > Magnoliopsida > Ranunculales > Papaveraceae > Papaver > Papaver armeniacum. The sequence goes on along the minus strand of JAJJWW010012242.1, from coordinate 11,622 downwards.
GAAGTTCAACCGAACGAATGCTCTAACAATAATTACCTATGTATGGATTCATCTGGAAGTTCAACATATTAAATAATAACAATTTACTATTTAGTGCAGTGTCCAAAAAAAAAAAAAAAATCTTGTAGAAACAACTATTGTATAACATTCCTTAAGATACTTTGATGATAGTATAATGACCAAGTCACCAATATAAAAGTTGTTATAACAAATGTAACTTCTCATGTTATGTTTTCAATGAATAAAGACCTGAAAGAACAAAGATAGAAATGGAGTAACTCAAGTTTATAGTTACTAACCTCGAACTGAAGGATAATGTTTTTGTTGTCCTCAATAGGTCTTCAGGTTTTCATGAGTAACTACAGAAGTACTCAATATTTTTATGTTCCTAGTCTAACCTAATGCAGTTGACTTTAGTAATCGATCGATTCAAGGGGCTAGAATTTTTGAACTAAATATCACAACCAAACTTGACATACTAAGCTTGGTAGGTTCAACCAAGCAGTGCTCTAACAGGTTTGCGAATCTTATAGGGTATTTTTCAAAGCCCAAATCAATATTTCTGGAACCACTATGAGCTAATCTAATGGATATAATAACTTGACCTCTTTCATTTTTTCATCAATTGTGATTTAAGATCGAGTAAAAGTTTAAAATTTACAATAGATAATCTTTTAGTAGAGAATTTTTTACCGGTCAATAAAATAACACGAAAATATATTGGTAATCATCCTTCGTTAGAAAATTAATCACTAACCATGCATTGAACCAAATAAAAGGATGTTACCCAAAATATTTATATGATAATTTGCCAGGGTAACACTGATAGATATTAATTTATCTCCTTTATAGAGATTCTTAGTTTAAATATCGACATCATGATTAGATAGTCTATCTAAGTGCATGAACATATTAACTTATTTTGTAACTATTAACATGAATCCTAGTCTCAACTCTTTCTCCACCAATGCTCTAATAGGTTCTAGAACCTTAAAGGGTTTTTTTCAAACCCCAAGTCAACTATTCTGGAACCACAATGAGTTAATCCAATGGATATAACTTGGCCTCTTTTAATTTTTCCATGACGAGACTTAAGAATCGAGTAAAAAATAGAATTTAAAAAGAGAATCTTCTACTAGAGAAATTTCCACCGGTTAATAAAAATAACACGGAACTCCTTTGGTAATCATCCTTGGCTAGAAAATTAATCACAAAACATGCATTGAACCAAGGAGAAGGATGTTACCTAAAATATTTATATGATAATTAGCCAAGGTAACGAATAGATATCAATTTATCTTCTTTAAAGAGATTCTAAGTTTAAATATCAACATCATGATTAAATAGATTTATCCAAGCGCATGAACATATTAACTTATTGTACTATTTCCATGGATCTAGTTTAAACTCTTTACTTAATTGACAAAGGCATGTAGAACTCAACACATATGTTAAAAAGTGTTGATACCCACGTCAAGTCATTACATTTTGACTCACTTTAGCGATATGGCAGAACCTTGAGTCTGCAAGATGACTCTTATTATATTAAATGTGCTTGGAAGACAATTATGACAACCCTTTGAGAATTATAGTCATAAACCATTAACAAAAGTCACATAACCTTTGAGAGTGAGACTCATGTCCTTGGATCAAAGAAGCTTAATATAAAAGAGATGAAGATTACTGCATTCCTATAGTAGGTTTCAATTGAAGAAATCCAGAGTTAACTTAGATAATATTTTATCAAGACATTTTAGGATCCCACCAACTCAACTGATAAAGCATATAAAAAGTGATAAATTAACTAAGACCTAGAAAAATTAATCAAAGAGAGAACAAAATTTATACCCGACTATGTTATGACCAAGAAAAGTAACCAAAAAATGTTTATCTCTGTTTTTTATGATAAGATAATATGCTCTTTTTTGGGTTTCCCTCTTCAAACAACTATGAATCGTTCTAGCTCTTGCTTGGATATCGTACTACTTGATCCTTGTTTGCAGAATCCAATCAATACCACTGACAGAATACCTTTTGTAAACTAAATCCTATGCAACTACGGTTTTTGATTCACATTTCATTGAGTTTTCACCTTCGCAGCGTCCTAAACTTGCACAAAAGGTAATTTATTCTCAATCAAAATCTCAAAGGATGAATATCTGAAGAGGGTTGATGATTGTCGAAATAATCTAATTGGACGTCTTGCTCTTCCTGAGGGATCTACTCTTTATCGAACTGATAATATCCATTCGAATTTGAAAGCTCTATAGTCGGCAAATATATTATGGAAAATCTCACATCCAAGAAAGGGTTTTCTACTGCTTTGTTTTCTCATCGCATGAAGATATGTTCAACATTACACTCTTTGGTCCATATTCTCTTATACTAGCCTCATGCACTTCCAATAACAAACTAAGGATTTCCACCCTAGTGATCAATGTCAATTTATAACACCAGTTTGTATGGAATTATGTGGAGTTAGTCTTGAATATTAGAGGAAGAAAACCTTGTTCGAAATTGTATCTGCCATTGGAATACCTAAGCTCATAGATGCTGGTATTCTAATTAAAATTGTTTGTCACTTCGCAAGAGTTCAGGCGGAGATTGATTTCTTTACAACTTTGGTTGGAAAAGTTCCAGGTGGAGCGATATGGTTTCTGTGACAGCCCGGATTTTCGGACCTCCAGCGGACACGGATTCGACCTTTTGGGTTGGGTCCGATCTAGCTAGCAAGCCCAAATTTCCGGACCGCCACTCGTATAGGACCAAAATTTTCGTTCCAAAAGATTTTAATAAGATACAAAACTCAACTCAAATAAAATTTATAAAATAAAATATAATATTAGTTTTGAAATTACAAAACTGCGTAATAATAACTACAAATCAAAAGTACCAAATTAAAACAAACAAACAAACATTCCAGATTAACTCAAAATACGCAAAGCCCAAATCCCCATAATATATAGTAATTTATTTTACGGCTAGTCTTTCTTCATTCTCTGTGGAAAGGAAGGAAAAGGGGTGAGCAAACCACAACATGAGAGGTTTTCAAAAAAAATAATAGAGTGCACGGAAAAACAAACAAATGCAAGTAGATGTAGGGAATATATATTTTAAACATAAATTTATTTCCCAATAAATAAAAAGAAAGTTTTTAATAGCATTTAAGTTTCTTAAATGAAAAAAATTAATTTTGTTAACATTAATTTTGACCGTTACATATTTCTGGTTTTTAATGGTGTTAACTCTACCATAATAACACTTTTAATAACATTTTAAATGTTTTGAAACTCTTGGCTATAAATCAGAATTTTGGTTGGAAAAACAAAAAAAAGAGAGATGAATGTTCTTTAATGTTTTAGTTTTTTGATGTAAAGAATTGGGAGAGTTGTAGAACCCTTTTTTTCTTATGTGACAGTTTTCTATTAGAAAATGAATTTTTGTGAGAAAGAAAAACAAGTGTGTGATCATCCTTGATTTTTCTAAAAGTGTTTCGAGCAAGAATGAAGTGTGTAGTTTCACATCCTCTCATCGTCGCAAGAGTGATTGTGTAAGAGATTGAACTCGGCTGTTTTATCCCGGGGACGACGCGACATTGAAGAACCTGCTGTAAGCCTGATCTTGGGCAGAGCCGCGAAACGTCTTAAAGAAAGCGACCTAGTCCGCGACTCAGCCATGACAATGTTTTGTTTGTTTTTTGTGATTATTTTGCAGGCATAATTCAGCAATTGTTCCAACAGTAGGTACAATAATAGAATTCATGCAAAAAAAAAAAAATCCACAACAATACTTACGCCAATCTCAACCACGAATACTTAACATTTCTTACTCAAATCTTCAACCTCAAATTCTAGATCATTAATATAGTTGCCATAGTTATTCCGGTAAACAAACCACTATTATCCCACAACAGTCTTCTTTTTCTTTCTTCAAACGTTTCTTAATCTAATTGTCAGAGTTATTCCTAGAACAAACCATTCTTGTTAATAGAGCTCCTAGGGTAGCCACCAGTGGTGGGATGCCATAAAGGCCTGACATTTCAGCAGCAAACATATATATTAATTATTAATCTATTTGTCATATTTATTCTGGTAAACAAACCATTATTGTTCCCCGAACAGTCTTCCCAGAGGTTGCCACCAAGTGGGGGATGCCATAAAGGCACGACATTTTAGCAAAAGATATATATACATATTTTTTTTTCTAGAACTCATTTCAAATCAGTGCATTTAATCCTACGTGTACCAAACTGAATCCCAAAGAACTAACCGAAGTAAACTCCATTCACTAATGCATAACACTCACTTTCGCCAATCTAAATTCACTTCCATTCACTAATGTAATGCATCAAAGTGACTTTCACAAACCAAAACTCAATTTCATTCACTAGTAGTATAATGCATCAAATCAATTTTCACAACCCAAAAATAAATATGCATTAATATATTTCCTATTTTGAGAAAAACATTACTACCTACATTAAATGTTAAAATAAAAATCTAGAATAATTTAACAATAATGGTTAATAATCAATATATAGGACTTACAAATAAATCAATTTATACAAAGAAAATAGCGTGATAAATTTAAAACAAACATCATGATTATTAGCTTGAAAATCAAAAAGAAACCAATATAATTTTAATGCTAAAATAAGTTTTGATTTTTTATATTAGGTAGAAACCCCCTACATTTTTAGCAAAATCCCAAACTCTTGAATCAATCCAAATCCAAACAAAGCATACACAATTCCCAGGAACAAGAAGCATTAATAGCTTAGGGATCCTTTTCTTTCTTTTTGTTTTCTTTTTATTATTGCAAAAGAGGTAAAGAGAAATAAAGTAGAAGGAAAGAGATATGAAAGTGATGGGTAAAATTGTTTTGGGTTTTTGTGTTAGGAGACAAAAGAGAAGAAAAGTTGGAGAAGATGAAAGTGACGCCTCTTTTGTTTTTTTTCTTTTGTTATACACGGTTTTGGTAAATAAACCCTAGTCAATTATTATTTACCACTCAAGTTTTGATAAGGGTCACACTATTTTAAACGCACCCCACTATTAAACACACCCCGTTATTAAAGTACATGCATCTCAAACACATAAATAATAGTGACACAAAATTTAACAAAGATATATATATACACCACACAATGCACACATTCACCACAATTAAAAATCATCTTTTGTTTGAGGAGAATTAGAGGTGAAACATGGAGAGATAAGAGGAAGAAGATGAAGAATCTTATTAGGGGATAAGCATAGAACCATTACATAGTTTCCTTTATATATAACCCTAGGAATCTAGATGGACCGCACATCCATGGGCCGTAGGCCCTGTAACACTCCCCCTTGTGCGGTTCAATAACAAAAATTGATACATAGAGCTTCACATGTAGTTCTTAAAATGTCATTCTTCTTGATGACTTGTGCCGAAGTCCATTGCCACATTAAAACTTTGACAAGTAAAAACCCAGTGGGATAAAAGCTTGGTACAGCTCTTCACATGTAGTACTTCACATGTTGTCTCGTATTTTACATATAGTTCGTCACATGCAATAAGATCTTTAAAGATCGATGAGTCTAAGTTAATTGCCTCGTTAAGACTTCGTCAGGAAAACCCTGAGGGAGAAAACCTGAACTAAAGAAAAATAGTAAAATATTAAGCAAACTTAGAACATAGATGGACTTGAATATATGCCTCATTAAAACCTTGACAAGGAAACCCAGTGGGACAAAGCCTTGACGAAGGGGAAAGAGTAAAACATGACAGATGCAAGTAAAGGTGATCCGTTGCAGATGATCACTTTGCTTCGTTGAAGTTGATTAGTTGCTTCACAACTTCTTCTTTAAAATCCTGAAAAAGTCAATAGCCTTACTTGGGAAGTTAATTCCCCGGTGTTTGTTGTTGTCTAATTAAAAACCTTTCCGAGTAAACAAAACCCTGTGGGAAAAAGGCAACCTCGGTGAAGGAAAATATTTCAACACACCATTAGATGCTCCCCCTGATGTCAGACAATTTTCATTAGTCTAATGCAGTTAAAAGGAGTTTATCACACTTTACTTTGGTGACATGAATGTTTATAAGACCATGTTGTTGATTCTGGTAGTTACGTTGCTTAACATAATATCACGTTTCATTTCTTTGATCCATATATTTTTAGTAATATCAACGACGATCTTTATGTCTTCAACGTTTAACATACTTGATGTTTTTAGTGTTGTCTCGCTAAAAACCTTGTCGAGTAACAAAACCCTTTGGGAAAAACTGTTCTCGATCGAAGGGAAAAAGAGTACAACACAGCTTCATTTAGAAGTAAAATATGTCGACATCATATCCTTGGATCCTCCCCCGATGTCGATCTCCACCCGATTACTTTCGAGTTGTTCCAGTATATTCCTTTAGTCATGTACTTTTCGAAACTGAATATCGGTAATGACCTAGAAAATAGTCTAATGTATCTCCCCCTAATTACTTTCGTTGGAGAGGAGATTATTGTTCCTTTATAATCAACAACCTTTGGATTGCACTTTCGTTAGCATTCCTTTTTAATGTCTTTGTAGGGATAAAATAAATTTATGTCAATGGTTACTTTTAAGTACATGATTACATTCACCATACCATTCCAATGACATTGCGTTGGCGCGGATCTATATCTAGCTAATATGTTCCCTGAGGATGTAAAATTTAATCGAGTACATTATTATACTAAGTACAACAATGCGTCTATTGTACTTAGATATGGTAGTTTCATCTCCCAACACATCTTCGTCATATTCGTTTTGACGAAATGGTTACTTACTTACATTTGAACCTCGACTAATCATGGGAGTGCTATCAGGATGCATGTCTTTGTTAAATTGCCTGAGAACTTTAGACATATGCAAACTGGTTAGAATAATATACCACAAGCTTCGATTCGATCGAGCTTTCCCTAGATTTTTCATCTCAAATTCGAATTTTAAATAGCTTTTAAGGTCTCTTATCACATCAAGAGTACACATCATGTCTGTACCATCAACATAAATAGCTACAATTCCAAATCAGGAACTTTCTTATGAATACGCAAGGAAAAATAACTTACTTGTCTATCCCCTCCAAATCAAATAGCCACTTAGACGGGTATACCACATCCGTATGATTGCTTGAATCTATAAGTGAGCGTTCATATAATCGTAAATGCACTTTCATGGTTTAGAGTAATTTGATTTGGGCAACAAAAGTCTATCAAGTGCTTTTGTAAATATCTTATATCTCTTGATTCTTTCAGAGATACGTAACAACCACATACATATGCTGCATTTCAAGTCCTTTTGAAATTACCAAGCTAACTAGGTAGCGGAACTCTATAACGTTCATTACAAGAGAACAATTCCAGGGCTTTGTGAGAAACCTCGCGCCACAAGGCGAGTCTTTTTACTTTAATACTACTTTCTTCTCATTATGCTTTATGAAAAATTAATTATGTATGTCCAATAGGCTTTACACTTGGTTGGTTAGCACTACCACACCAAATACCCGTATATTTGCCAAAGAACTAAGTTCTACCTGGATTGTGTAGGCCAAATATGCTATTTATTTGGAACTAATCAAAATAAAGCATGGTTCGATCTCATTGTGCTCTACTTCTGGAGCAACTATTTATGGATTATATCATCACTATGCACGCATGATCTTTCCATTGACTCATGTGCATTCTCATAATCCGTCAGATTTCATTGTTCTCTAGAATCATTTAAAACTTCGGAGCGTCCTCCGATGTTGATTCATGGACATAGTCGAGACAATCTAATGAGATGATTTCATTAATGATACAAATTAGGTTGTGCCTTACTCATCTACTTCCTTTCTAGGTGGGCATTGATCGAACCCGGTGGTCGCTCCATCTTCCTTTATGGATCCACGGCCTCAACTACACTTCCACCAAGTGTAGTTGTAATACCTTAGCCTATGGTGTACCCCATACCGAGGATTTCTAACCTTGCAGGAATATTTGCAGCTGGTATGTGTGATCTTGTCACTTTAGCGACATCAGTGTACATTCTAAAAATTAATTATTCTTTGTCACTTCACATTTACATTTTTGGAGTACAAGAATCAATATGAGACATAGTGGAAACACACCACGACAATTCATGCCGTTACCTTAGAAAATACTTTTTCTTATTTCCCCCTAACGACGGGAAGACTCGTCTCATTAAAGTGATAACCTCGCAAATCTAGCTGTAAGAGATCTCCCGCCAAAAGTTTTAAAATGCGGATAATTGTTGGGAACTCATTTCCAACATAACTACTTTAATGATTTTGAAGACCCATCATAGTACGATATGGAGTCGTAATGGCACATATATAGTGCAACCAAAAATGCGTAAGAACACGAATGTCGCTTAAATCCGATTTACCAACCGGTACGCAGAAAAGGTTGACTAATATTGGGTTCTAAAACGAATTAAGTAAGATGCGTGTAATATTGCATATCCCCAAAGAAATAAAAAAACAAAGTTGGTACGCATAACCTATTCCTTAGGCACCATCTGTAATCTTTCATGGTAGCCTCTGCGAGACCATTGGGTATAAGATGCTTTATATTGATCCTATTAAACATGCAATATTCATCAAATCCTTTTGATGTAAATTCTCTAGCATTAACAAGGGTGGTTAGCCTTTTCACTTTGCATTGTGAAATATGTGTTAGAGTTTTCAAACGCAAATTTCTTGGGAACTATAACTAGTCCAAAATGTCAAAACATTCACCGAGATCCATCACTCACTTTAATGGTCCGCATTCTCGCATGAATATTTTTCTAAATTTTACCTTATTTTCTTTGTAATATTGAATTTTTACCATTTGCATCTTAGGATGGTCTCGATCCTGTTTTTCTCGAAGACTTTGTAAAATGAGTGATATGCTCTTACTTAAAAGCATAATGGCAGGGAGGAGGGGATTGTGCATCTGGTACTTTAGAAAACACTTATTGAGAGATATGCCGTTACTTTGCATTCTGTCTATCTTTCTCCCATTGTCTTGTCCACTCAAACACGATGATGTACGTATGATTCCTTTCAAAATGAAACATCGTGTCACAACCAAAGTGGCTTTATGGTTATGCCCAAAGCCTGTATGAGTCAATTCCTAACATTTCATCGTCGGAGCCAATATGGATTCAATAATCCAAATACTAGCTATAGTGATTTACATTTCACTAGATTGACTCACTAGTTTCTCTAATACATTAGAGACTATTAAAGATGCATTTAATTACATTCTTATCACTGTGAGTTTCCACATGATATCCACTTGCATGGGTTTCTGTTAAATTTAACAAGGTGTAATTATCTCTTGGTACATGTAGAGATTTTGTGACGTCTTTGTTCTATCTTGAAAACAAATTTTGAGCAATGCTGCGCTCGATGATCCAATCCTCGTAGTCACATTATAAGGAAATAGTTCAACAACTAGTTTAAATTCCTTAAGCTAGTGGAAGAAAAACAACTATGAGTTAGACACTTGGGTCTTGAGAGTTTTAATAAGTAGTGTGGCCTTATTACGTAATAAAAGTGGGATTCAACTCAAGTACTTTAGAGGGAATATATATTACGTGTCACCAAATATACCTCAAGTTCTTTAGAGAATTTATGTCTCGTGTTTTCATTCCATAAGTGCAGACATTGGATCTCGTTCAACTCAATAAGATAGTCGATTTGCCAAGAAAGTTCTTGTTGCCATTAAATTTGATGTGAAAATTGGTTGTTACTATTATACACACGTTACATTGTATATATCAACTTATGACCATGTGCATTTCCAACTCTTTCATTTATGATGGGAGCTAGAATTACATCTTAGCTTCATCCCATATTCAGCTGATTCATGTACTTTGGTGTCATTACTACTGGGAAAAAGTACATCTTTTTGTCATGATATATATGTTCCTTTTCACATGCTTTATATGAGTCATTATGTCTAACCCTTATTACTTCGGGGTTCTTTCCATTTTCAATTTTGCTACATTTGGCTTAATTTGAGAAAATTCTTTATCTCAATATGCCAAGAGAATTTCACTACACATGTCAACCAATTACTTAAGGTTGAATAGAAAACTAAAGATAGTCCTCTTGTTGTCATACTTGAACATATACTAGTTTGTTAGTATCATGGATGAAGTAGAGAAATGGAAATTTTCTGACTCATATCTTCTTTTGTGAGTTCTTCCACAAAAATTGGAATACATGTGATTTAATTTGAACGTATCGTTTAAACTCTTGACAAATTAATAGTCAAAGAAATGGATTACATTCCACGGAACATTCAAATTTTGGGAAAAATATCAAGTATGCAATAATGGTGCTCAAGTACTTTTAAACCCCAAATAAATACATTGGAATTGAGTTGGTACAACCAATTAAACAAAAAATAAACATCATTCAACTATAGCCAATATCATATTCAAGAGAACAAAATAACAATAAAACCAAAATTCTTAATGGTCGAGATCAACAATCATAGTTTAAGTTGACCGTTTATATGATATGCACTTATCTTAAGACAAAACAAAAACAAAAACAAAAACAAAAACAAACAGAACTATACATGTTCTAAAAACAGCTAAATAGATAAGCCCAACAAATATTCAATGTAAAAACACGCATTAGTTGGTTACATACCTCTATTTTTGGTTCCCGCTATATATACCCAAAACCGAACGCTTGCTCGCGTACGCATCCCGGAACCAAGTCCAAACCGACAGAGAAAAGGCATTTCGAACATGACTGGATCGGACCAACTCGGGGACAGGACTGGATCGGACGGGTTGGAACGGCGACGAACAGAGACATACGGGTTTACAGAGACTCTTCGTTTTCCATTTCCACGGATGAGACCATATCTGGATGAGATGGACGCTTTTTCGCCTCTTTCCCCACAAGAGACAGCAACGGATGGAGCTGGGATTAGATTCTCTTTCTCCTTTCCCTTCCTCCTCGGATTAATTATATGGGGAATGGTATATACATATCATATAAGACAAATCAAAATCAGTATATTAATGAGGGATTTTCACCACAGATTTAATAGGGATTTGTACGCAGTAGGATCAAATCAGTATGTTGTGGATTTGTATACATATAGTAACTTATATAGGATAAATCAAAATCAATTATTATAAAATTCAAGATTGAACATACACAGTGTTGTTATAAAGTTCAAGATTGAACATACGCAGCATCTTATAAAATTTAGGTCAACTGATATAGGGTGTACAGACATATCAAATTAACTTTCATCAAGGATTTGACATTAGATATGTCGAAATCAAAGACACGGAAGGGAAAGAAAAAAAATAGACCAACTTATCTGATATCAATTCCAGCGATTTCAACATTAGCTTGACGTGAGTTATCATCCATGTAGAAAAATAAAATAACCAATCAATCCGATATAGCTCCGCGGTAGAGCATCGTGGTGATAACGTGTTTGAGGAGAATTAGAGGTGAAACATGGAGAGATAAGAGGAAGAAGATGAAGAATCTTATTAGGGGATAAGCATAGAACCATTACATAGTTTCCTTTATATATAACCCTAGAATCTAGATGGACATGCGTAATCGTTGTGCATTATATATGCATCT
>JAJJWW010012241.1:0-88271 GCA_023531295.1 Papaver armeniacum | reverse complement strand
GAGAAAAGTACCAAAGGCACCCTCACTTTGGATAAGGGGCACCTCAGTTGGGCACCTGCTATTCGCACCCCCGGTTTGGTTAGGGGGACACCATCTTCATCGTTTCAAAAATCCACTTTTGGCGGGAAATAGTAGCAGCGGAAGAACATAACTTTGAATCGAGTTTTGGAGGTGTTTGAGAGAAACTTAATGGACGAGATTGATTGGGATACACCTGTTTAAGTCAAACAGGGTTGGTAATAATCTTAAAATCATGAAAGGAGAAGATTCGTATTGATTTGCAACAAAATAAGGAAGTTTACGTGGTTTTATGGAAAACAGGGCTCAAGATATTTTGAGCTATTTTTGGGAGAATCTCGTGTGTACACAGCGTGTCTAACTACTCCAGAGTTGAGGGAGAAACGAGTTGGAAGGATTCTGCATGTGACAGCTGAGGATATTCGTGCGAGAAGAGAAAACAGGAAAATATTTCCCGTAATTAGCTTTGGAGATTATATCGAGTTATTACCAAGATTTCTTGGCCCTGGGGTGATTATAAATAATGATGAGATGTCATAGAATACGTATGGAGAGTTAGGGGAACGAAATAGGGTGAGAAATCAGAGTTGCAGAGCTTGTCTCTGCTGCTGCCATTGAAGACGAAGAACACGAAGAACAGACCGCCAAAGACCGTCGTTCTTCAACAGTGTTAACGACTCACGGGTGAGGTCGTAGTTCGGAGACAGATCTTAAAGCAACAGTAACAACGACAGTTACTATTTATCATTCTCTGTAACAGTTCAGTTTGTAACAAAAATAATTGTTACAAACCCGATTTTTCATTATTTCTCCCTTATTTATCATTTGTAAACCATTTTTGAGCAATGAAATCAACTTTTGAGCGTGTTTCCAATATGCGGAGCTAGAACCCATCACCGGGACAACGGAGGAAGCAACTTTTCATGATTGTGGTAAATGAATTAATTCTTTATATGACTTTTTGCATAGATTTAATTGTTTTATGATTTCTATTAATTATTTGTTATTTTGTCCGATGTCGCATGCTTAGTTTAAATTACTTTTGATGCGTCATGCTTACGACTTACGTATATAATGTTTTATGAAATCTATTTTTGGCAAGGAATTAGAGTCACAACTTCTTTTGTTGAGCTATATTGTCTAGAGTTAATGACTGAACCACAAGAATATGAAAAGTAGTGAAATCCTGCGTCCTAGTGACTCTTCATCCTGTGACAATATTTGTATATATTTTTCTTTTATTTTCTTTTATTAATTCTTAAAATTAATCTCATCAAGTCCGAGTGAACGACAACCCTTATTACTACAACATCATTGAAAATATCCATCAGCAACACGAACCTCCAAGCATTATAATGAAAGCATGTACGAAATACCCGTACAGGCTGCAACTCTCGGTGTGTTATACTAGCCCGATTGAGCAACTCTCGGTGTGTTATACTAGCCCGATTGAGCATCCGGACTGTCCGGATCGGTCGGGATATGATCTCGATCATCCAACTTCACCAACATGATTGGATGGCCCCGGATCAATTCCATAACCCCCAAGCGGGTATGGAATATTCGCCTGCCGAACCAACGCGACCCCGCATGGTCGGCCTCCACATTGGCATAGCTTGCCAAAACGTCCAAACCAGAGCGGTATGGGCGGAAAACCCTAAATTAGGGTTTGCGGCACATTACATGTGTCACAAAACAGTCTCAACCATCCATCTTCGCAGTATAGATGGAGGGTGTAGATGTAGATTCAAAAGGCCCGAGCATGTCAACACAATCACCGTGGGCCGCCTACATACCCGACCAATCGGTCAGGGACCAACCATGGTTGGTCATCCCACCCGTCGTACGCCCGAATAAAGCATGGTTACACGGCCGTGAAAGCCAAATTTAGGGTTTTGAGCATCACGAGCGTCCATCTTCTCCTAAGCACGAATGGAGGGCCCGAGATTAGATTAAGCGGTCCGGTCATACCAACATGACCACCGTGGACCCATCAATCTCCTCACCTGGTCGGCCAAGGCATACCATGCTTGGTTATCCCAAATCGCCCGCCCAAACTAGCGTGGATACACTTCCCAATTGCAAACTAATCTCGACCGCTCAACTTCGCCGGACGATTTGAGTGGCTCAGATCACGTTTTCATGGGAAAGTCAGGTATAGGCGTGAACACCAGCCTACCACCTACACGCCAGACCGATCGGCCAAGACCGACCAAGATTGGTCATCTTGGAACGCGCGCCCGAAGTGGGCATGATGCGCGGCTTTTTCGGCACCAGATTTATGTTGCAAAATCGATCTCAACCACTCCTCTTTACCTGTCAAATTGAGTGGCCTAGATCGCACCTTCATGAGACAGTGAGGTACGGACGTGTACACCGGCATGCTGTCTACACGCATGCCCATTCGGTCATTTCCAAAACACTTCCCATGCTTGGTTTCGACCAAGTCAAGAGTGATGCTGCGCACCTCTTCAAAACCCTAATTCCATCAACGGTCGCATATGAGTGTCTCAAAGATCATATCGTCCGTCCAACTTCACCCGGCTTGGTTATACAACCCCGTCGAGAGTTAATTGGTCGGTGAGGCGTCATGGTAATCACCACCCGTCACTCTACCACACCATGATGCGAAACACTGCATAGAATACACATGATACTTCACAAGTATCGACTTCCTAAATAACTTAGTTATTTAATCTAGCATTACATGCAACTTTCGTGGGTCCCACGATCCACACACTCGAGACATCAATCATGTCACAAATCGGGGATACATACTGAGGTATTGGTCTGGCGGTTTACAGCGTGCATCGCACAACGCGCCATCACAAGAGCGTGTCAGGAAGTCATGGACGGTTAAGTGATGATGGGAGAAGTGGGCAAGCCTGATCGTGTGACACCAACACACAACTCCACTACTCCATCACTCCACTTCCTCCACTTCCCACGAGAGACGTGAATAAGGCTCAAATGACTTGTATAAATAGGTTCTCCTCCCTATTTCCAAGAACAAGACAAGTCCAAACAACAGAGGCAAGTATTGATACAATCGTATTCAAACACCGAATCCGATAGCTTACACCCCGCAAGCGGTTCGACTTTTCTCGATACAAGTCATTCATAGCCAACACCTTCATATTCTCAACACCTTCTTCGCTTCCCTCCCTAAGATCAACCCCATCTCCTTCACTTTGTGACCAAAACAAGTCTGGAACGGCCATTTCTTGGTTTAGGCCGGACTTGCACAGATTGATCTCTCGAATCTACAAGCACTCACCGCGCAGTGCATTATTTTAAGGTTTAGACTCATTTCTCATCCACACATCCCAAATTACCAAAACCGGCAGAAATAGTTTTCACCCATAAACAATTGGCGACCACAGTGGGAGGTTAATCTCTCGGTTGTAAAGTCAATTTCTTCAATACCATTCATTCAATTTTGAGATGGTTGGTCTTAGGACCACCTCGACGGTATCAAATCCTGATGGTTCCTCCAACGAGATACCCCTCCTCCTAACGGCGTATCCGACGGCATGATCGGGAGATTCCCAACATTAAGCGAACCGGCACGGTACAGGAGATTCACACGAAGAACATGGAGCTAATCAAAGAAGCGAAACGGCATACTTGATCTCCTCATCAAGATGACATCGAGATGAGCGTTAGAGACCTTTACACCGGGGACTAGTTCCCCTCGGATCAACGCTTTTACTACGAACCGAGGCCGGTGGATCGGGAAGCGGCATCTCTAGTGGAAAGCTTGTGTGAACTCTTGCACCTCTCGAAGAATCAACGGGCGAGAGACGTTTGTTGCGATTAATAAAATAGCTCGGGACGTACACCCGACTCCTTCTCGTCCGTAAGTCTTAACTTCATCGAACATCTCGTAAATAATGTTACATTCACGAGAGACGACATGATGGCGAGAGGAAGGTCACAACCGGGCCCTACATGTTACCGCTCACATCAAGGGTTCAGAGTTCAGGAGGGCCCTCGTTGACACAGGAGCATCTTTGAATGTGATTACTCTCAAGACTCTCAAGACAGCCAAGGTTAGCCCATGCAAGATTGTACGACAGCCCACCACGATGATGGACTTCGAAGGAAATCAGACCAGCACATACGGGTATGTTAATCAATTTATCCGGTAGGACCCGTTCGAGTCAAGAGCAAAGTTTGAAGTCATAGAAAAGGAGCCGGACTACCATATAATACTGGGGAGACCGTGGCTTCACGACAACAAGGTCATTCCTTCAACGTATCACCAGTGCCTGAAGACCATGCTAAATGAGAAAGTGATCCGTATTCCTGCATCATTGTCTCCGTACGCACCAATATGCGGAGTGGAGCTGTTCGAGCCAAAAGATACGCATGGAAGATCAGACAAAGTCCTGTGCACCCCACTACCCACGTGGGCTTCAATCCAGGAAGAAGACCGACTTGCATCACTGAGGGCCAAGCACCACGACACGCCTTCTCTGACGAGGCGTCCATCTTTATCCAGTGAAGCTTCAACCCACGTTCACACCAAAAGGGAACGCACTTTTGAGGCGAAACGTGACCCAAGGGGAAGACAATATATCGGCGCATTTGTTAGCAATTAGCGAGGAGAGATGGCACCCAGTCTCTCCGCCCAATTAAATGTTGCAGGAACGACGAAATACAAGAGGAGGTATTAGATGCCCCGCGACAACTACAAGATGGAACCAATTCCACAACTGACGAGCTCGACACTGTTAACATCGGGAATAAAGAATCTCCCAGGCCGGTCTCTATCAGTTCGACTCTGTCCACAGACGAACGTATGAGTCTTGTTCAACTACTCAAGGAGTACCAAGATGTGTTCGCTGGACATACGAGGAAATGCCTGGTCTAGATGAAAAATTGTTCACCCATCACCTACATGTCATACACGGATCCAAGCCAATCAAGCAATCTACGAGGCAATTCGGACATGAAGTAGAAGAACAAATCAAGAATTTCGAAGTTACTAGTCAGCTGGCTTCATCGGACCTATTCATCATCCGACCGGTTAGCTAATGTGGTCCCAAGTAAAGAAGAAAACGGACGGATTCGGTCTTTGCGTGGATTTCGAGACTTGAACAAGTGCTGCCCCAAAGACGACTTTCCTCTCTTTCCTAACATCGACATGTTACTAGACGCCACTAGCGGACACGGCATGTTTTCCTTCATGGATGGTTACAAATACAATCGAGATAAGGATGTATGATCACGATGCAAGTAAGACAGCCTTCCGAACCCCTCTTGGCAATTTTTACTATACCGTTATGCCATTCGGTTTAAAGAACGCCGCAAGCAACGTACCAACGTGCTATGACGGCAATCTTCCACGACATGATGCATAAACAAGTAGAAGACTATGTAGATGATATCGTGGTCAAGTCAAGGGCTCGAGCGAGATCACACCAACGTCTTACGGCAAGTGTTTGAGAGGTGTCGAGAATACAAATTGAAGATGAATCCTTTGAAGTGCGCTTTCGGCGTCTCTTCAGGTAAATTTCTGGGATTCCAAGTAACTGCAAAGGGATCAAGGTAGACCCATCCAAGACTCAGGCTATCCTCACAATGCCGCCCCCCACGAACTGTGAAGGAGCTCCAGAGTTTCATGGGCAAGGTAAACTACATTCGACGTTTTATACCTGGTCTAGCCCAACTTACCGCTTCATTCACCCCCTTATTGAAGAAAGGAGCCAGCTTCGTTTGGACCGCAACCCAGCAGGAAGCTTTTCGAAAGATTCAACGAATATTGTCATCTCCAGCCATCATGAAGTCTCCTGCACAAGGGAAGCCGCTATATCTCTACACTGCCTTCAGTGACACCGCCGTAGGGGCTCTACTCGCTCAGGAAGACGACGAGGGAATCGAACGTCCCATATACTACTTCAGCCGATATTGAGAGACGCTGAACTCAGATACCCCCAGAGCGGAAAAAGCATGTTTAGCCTTGATTCATTCCATTCGAAGTTTAGGCATTACCTCTTGTCTAATAGGGTGATACTCGTGTCTAAATCTGATCCCGCAAAGTTTTTACTTTCAAAGCCGGTCTGGCCCCGGAAGGACATGCAAATGGCTTCTCCAAATGTCGAGCCGGACATAACGTGTGCATCACCTAGAGCTATCAAGGGTCAAGCAGTTGCAGACTTACTGGCAGCATTTCCTGGAGAAGGCACTACAGGGCTACACGAAGATCTCCCTGGAGAATTTCCAGACGTCTCTGTTTTGGAAGAAGAAGTGTGGCTCTTGTATTTTGATGGCTCTGCTACCCCTAGCGATATCTTTGGAGGAGCGGGCGTGGTATTAGTATCTCCCACACTGGGAAGTATTCTCACACTCCTTCAAGTTGGACTTCGAATGCACCAACAACTCAAAGCAAAGTATGAAGCCTTCCTCATAGGGTTGTCAATAGCCAAGCAAGCAGGAGTCACGCGTCTGGAGATAAGAGGTGACTCCAAGTTACTGGTGAATCAGATGAATGGGGTATACGCACTGAAGGAAGTAACGCTAGCTCCATATCGATCAAAAGCACAAAGGTTACTGAACTATTTTGCTGATGCAACCATAACCCATGTCGGTCGCGAGAACAACAAACATGCCGATTGTCTAGCAACACCGGCTTCCAAATTGAAGTTCGAAGGTTTGGAAGAAACCCCGACAAGAAGAGGAGAACCATAGAATCGACATGGTTATCACAATACAAAGATACCAAGACCGAAGATTGGCGAACTCCGATCATTCAAGAGCTCAACATCTCACTCTCCCAAGGAAAGGTCGGTCTTAAAACCCCGCAGAACTTCTTCATGCTTCATGGTATGTTTGTATTATCGGAACCCGGATGGTTCCCCGTCAAGATGTCTTGGGGATGACGAAGCACAACTACAAACTGAGTCATGTTCACAACGAAATTTGTGGACAATCACTGGTGGTAACTCTTTACCGACGACTTCAATGCCTGGGCTATTACTGGCCAGAGATGGAGACTCAATCCAGACTACTTCAGAAGTCCTGCTCAAATTGCCAAGCACCACCACATCAATTGGAAGTTTTTAACGTGAACCACACTGGGGGACTGGAGAGAGCTATACATTAGTTATCTCCGTGACGGAACAACTCCTTCCAATCAAAAGGATGCTATCAAGATAAAGCAAAAGACCAAGCGGTTCGTATTGCATGAAGGGATCCTGTATCGCAAGAGCTTCGGAGGTGATCTACTACGATGCCTGGCTGGGTAAGAAATCCCAGTCATGTTGAAGGAAACACATGAAGGGGAACATCAAAGGAAGAGGAAACTATTTCACCGGATACACGAGAAATACTATTGGCCGACCATGGAGGATGATGCGGCGCTTTTGTGCAAAGTCGTCACAAATGCCAAATTCATGGGAACCTTGTTCACGCGCCTTCCACCCCTTTGCACTCGATAAGCAGTCCATGGCCATTTTACAACTGGGGACTGGACATTTATCGGAAAAATCAATCCTCCATCATCGAAGCAGCACGAGTACATCATAATTGCGACATAATACTTTACCAAATGGGTAGAGGCCATTCCCCTGCGAGGAACTACAGGATCAACAATTGCGGCATTCATCAAAGAACATATCATTTGTCGTTTCGGCGTGCCTAAGCATATCATCACTGATAATGGCACTCCCTTCGCCAATAAACAGGTACGAGAGTTACTTGAAGAGTATGGCATTAAACAGGTCTTCTCCACCATCTACTATCCTCAAGGGAACGGACAAGCTGAAAGTACCAACAAGACATTGATCCGGATCATCACGAATCAGACATACGACAATCCTAGGGAATGGCACGACCCGGTTACCAATGGCACTATGGGCATACCGGACATTACCCAAAAGCTCCATTGGGGTTTCCCCATACTCACTTGTTTACGGAGCGGACGCAATTCTCCCAGCAGAGATCAAAATCCCATCAGCCAGGATTGCAACCGCAACCGGAATCCACTGGAACGAACCGAAGCCTCTAACTCTAGAATAGCAGAGTTAGACACTCTGGATTTTAGAAGAAACAAAGCAGAAGAACGCACTCAGGTATACAAGAATCGAATTCCCAGGGCATATAACAAAACTGTGAAATCACGTATTTTCAAAGTGGGGGATCTAGTCTTGAAAACGGCCAAGCACATCCAACAAGACATGTCTGCACCAAAATTCTCACCAAAATGGGAAGGTCCTTACACAAATCACCAAGGCCTACAATATCAAGCTACTACAAGATCATTAAGGTGGACGGAGGCAAATTGGAAGCGATCATCAATGGAAAGTGGCTCAAGGCATATCATGCCCGATCACTATCTCTGCTCACAACAATACATGCATTTATTTTCATTACATGTTTGAATCATCAATTATATTCGAGATGCATCAATAAAAAAACCCGTTTCACCAATCAAAAACCAATGCAATTTATTCTCGCAAAGACGTTCAAGAAACTTTGACATAAACAATAAGGGAATACAAAAGAATACGACTTAGAAGAGGCCATATAGAAGATTATAGTTCCTTGAGAGCATCATCTCCAGTCTAGCTTGATATCTTTCTATTCTTTTCTTCAAGTCTTGTACATCCCGCTCTACCTCCTTTGATTCTGCAGCCAGAGCCTTCTCCTCTTCCAAGATAGCTTTCGCAGCAGGAACAACATTCACGAGGATGCCCGCTCGATCGACCTTGATGATATCAAGACACTACGCGCAACCAGCCCACGTTGAACTCCATGGATTCGCGGGTAGATACCATATTCTCCCATTTTTCGAGGCTTGATTCTAACGCGTTGCGGATAGAAATATTCTCCATCTCAAGCAATCATGGGAAGAAGGCGGTTTATCGCGGTGACCGGAGAGCGGATGAACAGTGCTCTTGGACCACATTCCCGGTTGCGATATGGCCATACTTTCTCCATAACTTTGTGTACAAAGGCACAAACTCCTTCCGCACTAAGAATCCACCGACATCTCGGTAGGCGGGAGGATAAACATTTCATGCGAACATCGAATGAAAGACTGCATTGGGGTATTCATAAGATGAGATACCCGGATCAAAGGCATCTTCGAGGTCCACATGGGTAGGCGTGTTTGATTTTGAAGGAAGAAGACTGTTTAAGTCGTCATCATTGATAATCGTCACACATGTTCCGGTAGGATATCTCTGCAAGAATGAGAGGATTATTCACCTGATCATTATGAAGAACAAGCAATTGTTCGAAAAAGGAAAAAGAGATGAACCGGTATGATCTTCTTGACTCGGAGAACACGAGCGGGGATTCATCATGAAGCCCCCGGACGCGGGTCGTGCACGTTTAATGGAAGATCCTGGATGGTATGAAGAAGACGATCCACCGGTGTTCGACATGATGAGGAAACGGAGTTTACGCAGAAAGCCCTATTGTAAAAATCGTAAAAGTGGTTCAAAATCTCTACACTGCATATATGCTTTGGAAACCCTAAAACGATTACGGTGCCCGATATATGGGGATTCGACACCGACCAAGTCAGGCTTTCTTTTGAGCCCTAATCAAGAATCAGAAGAGCATCTGGATACACGAGCGATTCAACCAGCAGTGTGTAAGCACCCACGCCCGGAATCCCAATAGAAGAAGAATCTTATCCCTAACTCAAACACCTAAGGGAGGAAGCCGGTCCATCAAGGCCTGTGGTCACGCATGTATGGAGGATTGCCCTGGTCATAATCCCTCCAGGTAGACTTCCTTTATCTTGTCTTCTTATGTTTGTATATGTCACCATCTCATGCCTACCCCACAATAGTGTAACCATTATGTGCTAGGCAGGGGACTTAATGTTGATGGTGGATTTTCATTTAAGGTTAAAATTGTAAAAACCAAAAAATTATGCGCTAACATCTTGTAAAAGATAAAGCCATTAATAAGTGTTGAATACTTCTTCACTTTACTAATTCACCTAGAATGGAGCATGTGACAACAATCCCATTCTGTGAATTAAATACACGAAATTCATCCAGGTTGGAGCATGTAGCAACAATCCCATATACCCTATGAATTTATAGTATTATTAATTAATGCGTAAGCGACCTTGTATTTCTGTACTCATTATCGGTGCGGCATGACGGCGAGTGTTGCTCTCCGCAGAGCAACACGAACCTACAAGCATTATAATGAAAGCATGTACGAAATACCCGTACAGGCTGCAACTCTCGGTGTCTTATACTAGCCCGATTGAGCAACTCTCGGTGTGTTATACTAGCCCGATTGAGCATCCGTACTGTCCGTATCGATCTAGATATGATCTCGATCATCCAACTTCACCAAACATGATTGGATGGCCCGGATCAATTCCATAACCCCCAAGAAGGTATGGAATATTCGGCTGCCGAACCAACGCGGACCCCGCATGGCTCGGCCTCCCGATTGGCATAGCTTGCCAAAACGTCCAAACCGAGAGGCGGTATGGGCGGAAAACCCTAAATTAGGGTTTGCGGCACATTACATGTGTCACAAAAATGTGTCTCAACCATCCATCTTCGCATGTATAGATGGAGGGTGTGGATGTAGATTCAAAAGGCCCGAGCATGTCAACACAATCACCGTAGGCCCGCCTACATACTTGACCAATCGGTCGGGACCAACCATGGTTGGTCATCCCACCCGTACGCCCGAATAAAGCATGGTTACACGGCCGTGAAAGCCAAAATTAGGGTTTTGAGCATCACGAGCGTCCATCTTCTCCGGCACGAATGGAGGGCCCAAGATTAGATTAAGCGAGTCCGGTCATACCAACATGACCACCGTGGACCCATCAATCTCCTCACACGGTCGGCCAAGGCATACCATGCATGGTTATCCCAAATCGTCCGCCCAAACTAGCGTGAATACACTTCCCAATTGCAAACTAATCTCGACCGCTCAACTTCGCCGGACGATTTGAGTGGCTCGAGATCACGTTTTCATGGGACCCGTCGGTATAGGCGTGAACACCAGCCTACCACCTACACGCCAGACCGAACGTCCAAGACCGACCAAGATTGGTCATCTTGGAACGCGCGCCCGAAGTGGGCATGATGCGCGGCTTTTGCGGCACCAGATTTATGTTGCAAAATCGATCTCAACCACTCCTCTTTCTGGTCAAATTGAGTGGCCTAGATCGCACCTTCATGAGACAGTGAGGTATGGACGTGTACACCGACATGTTGTTTACACGCATGCCCGGTCGGTCTTTTCCAAAACACTTCCCATGCTTGGTTTCGACCAAGCTGAAGAGTGATGCTGCGCACCTCTTCAAAACCTAATTCCATCAACGGTCGCAGATGAGTGTCTCAAAGATCATCTCGTCCGTCAACTTCACCGGCTTGGTTATACAACCCTGGTCGGGAGTTAATTGGTCGGTGAGGCGTCATGGTAATCACCACCCGTCACTCTACCACACCATGATGCGATGACTGCATAGAATACACATGATACTTCACAAGTATCGACTTCCTAAATAACTTAGTTATTTAATCTAGCATTACATGCAACTTTATGTGGATCCCACGATCCACACACTCGAGACATCAATCATGTCACAAACTCGGGGGATACATCTTTGGGGTATTGTTATGCGCGGTTTACGGCGTGCGGCGCACAACGCGCCATCACAAGAGCGTGTCAGGAAGTCATGGACGGTTAAGTGATGATGGGAGAAGTGGGCAAGCCTGATCGTGTGACACCAACACACAACTCCACTACTCCATCACTCCACTTCCTCCACTTCCCACGAGAGACGTGAATAAGGCTCAAATGACTTGTATAAATAGGTTCTCCTCCCTATTTCCAAGAACAAGACAAGTCCATACAACAGAGGCAAATGTTGATACAATCGTATTCAAACACCGGAACTGATAGCTTACACCTTGCAAGCCAGTCCAGCTTTCTGATACAAGTCATTCATAGCCAACACCTTCACATTCTCAACACCTTCTTCGCTTCCCTCCCTAAGATCAACCCCATCTCCTTCACTTTGTGACCAAAACAAGTCTGGAACGGCCATTTCTTGGTTTAGGCCGGACTTGCACAGATTGATCTCTCGAATCTACAAGCACTCACCACGCGTAGTGCATTTGTTTTAAGGTTTAGACTCATTTCTCATCCACACATCCCAAATTACCAAAACCGGCAGAAATAGTTTTCACCCATAAACAACAAGCTTATTGATTCACAAACTTAGTTCATAGTTTGTGAAGTCAAGTGATTGAAAATCATTAGTCGTAAATTATCGAATAAAACCTTAGAAACTCAAGAATGAATTTCCAAGCCTTGAAATTTCATTAACACTTTTTCTTTTCTCTCAAGCTTAGTTTCAAGTTACAGACAAGCAAGTGCTTGGTAGTCGTTATATCACTAGATTTAGCAAGAAGATGATCCGTGATATGATTTTCTTCGAATTATGATTATCTACTAATTTTTTTTAATTTTGCTACAATTTATGGATGGATAGATATATATAAACGAGTTCAAAAGAAAAGACTAATCTTTGTTATTACCTCGATGAAGCTTCTTCAAATTTGATGTTTTCATGGGATCTTCAATTATTTATTCGTTTTTCACACCCATCTGTTTAACTTCCTTGTTAGAGCATTGCTCGGTTAAATCACAAGCGTTGGTATGTCAAGTTTGGTTGCCAAATATAGTTGCAAAACTCGAAGCTGCTTGATTTAATCACTAGAGTCAATTTCGTTAGGTTAGAACAGGAAAATTAAAAATGTTGAGACCTGTTCTTGTTAATCGTGGAGAACCTGAAGACGTATCGGCATCAAATAACACATCATCAGTCGGTTCGAGGTTAGTGATAACAAACTTGACTTGTTACAATTCTATCTTTGTTCTTTCAAGTCAGTATTTATTAAAAACATAACATACGAAGTAAGGTTTTTTTAATTGACTATACTATTGATAAGTTGGTCACTACTATGACCAAGTATCAAGGAATGATATACTACTTGTTTTATATAACTTGAGTATATGGAGTTACGAAGTATTGTTTATCTATGGACTTTGTGAATCGACATTACACTAGTTGGTAACTTATTTTTATTAAATGAATTGAACTTCCGGATGAATTCAAACCTTGTAATTATGTCTGAAAGTAATTTCATAAACATAGTTTAATGAAGGTGAAAAGACGAGGGTACCCAAATACACCACAAATTTTTATTTATCCGCATATAAGTCCTCTGCCGAAAGTGATTGTCTATAGACTGAGTCGAGACAATACAACAAATCGGTTCATACTTTGTGTGATCGTCTAACATGAAAAGTATTACTTCTAATAATTGTTTTATTAATTTATTATTATTAATTTCTTTTTTTATTTCTTTTTTATAAAAAAAACCTTTATTGAGAAGAAAGATCGAGGTTACAAGAAGTGGTGGGCAGCCTAGCTACAAGCTGAGCGCCAACACCCTTTTGAATAATAATGCCTAACTTGTGGAATAATGAAATTCCAATTCTATGGTTAGCATTGTAACTATACATGCAATTGCTTAACCTCTTCAAAAAAACAATAAAATCCTCACTCAACTCTCCTAAAGTAGTGAATGCCAAGACGCCAAACCCGTGTCCATTAGCTGAGCATGTTTCCAAATATTTGCTATTCTTGCGCGTGACAGCAGCTTTAATAGCTTGCCCAGAAGTAAAAGTGCGAGTTCTAGTACTCGTGAAAGGAGAGACACCTGTAATATCAAAACAAACATCTTTACCTCCATCCCAATTATACACTAAAATGTCAGCGGGTTTCAAGTCATTACTTTCGTTCGAAAGGAAGCCTAGTGAAACTTCTTTTATGGCAACAACCCCTGCTTTATAGCACATGTCTGCGGTATCGTCACGAACCATGTCATGCCTAAATTGTACACCCACTTCCTTGGCACAATGTAAGGCGTGATCACCATAAATATCCATAGGTCGCTGACATATCTTTACCTCCATCCCAATTATTATTATTATTATTTTTTTTATTATTTTTTTTTCTTATGAAAAGTGTTTAATATTAAGGATAATAATGAGTGAAGTCAGTTATAAGTCGGTGGTAGGAAGCCTAGCAACAAGCTGGGCACCACCCTTTTTGAATAACAATTACTAATTTATGGAAAAGGGCACCGCCTATCTTGTGATTCGCGTCGTGACTAGTGAGGCAGTTCCCTAATCTTTTCAGAAAGGAAATTGTGTCTTCACCTAATTCTCCTAAAGTATAAAATGCCAGCACGCCAAAACCGTATCCATGTGTGGAGCATTTGTCCAGATATTTGTTGCGTTTGTGGGTGATTGCCATGGAAATTGCGTGTCCAGGAGCGAAGCGTCGGGTACCAGCACTGGTGAAGGGAGAGATCCCTGTGACATCGAAGCAAACATCTTTCCCACCTTCCCAATTGAGCACAAGGATGTCTGCTGGCTTTAGATCCTTGGTTGAGTCAGATCAAAGTCCTAAGGAGGCCTCTTTTCTGGCGGGTACTCCAGCTTTGTAATATTTATATTTTTTTATGTTTTTGGTAATATTACTAGTATTGCTCTTAGGTTTTTCGTATTACTAACAATAAGCATCTTGGGTAACATAAGAAACATCTTATGCAATACAAGTCTCATACAATTTCATGTATCGTATATGTGGTTCATGTGTCTTTATATTTAATTGTTAAAGTAAATATGATTCATGTGATACTTTTTGCATTTCAAAATATTAAACACTAGATCTTGTAATCGTGTTTGAATAATGCATTGTTTTTCTAGGATTTTTTTGTTATTGAATTTCTGATTTAGAATCACAATTTATTAGTTTGTATTATTATAAATATGTTGAAAATTCTTATTAGAAGTTTCAACGAATCTACCCATTTTACTACTTCTGCTACTTTTGAACCTAATATGATATGAAAAACTATTAAAAATTAAAGATAAAGATAAAAATACAAACCAATAGGTTCCCTCTCATTCGACAGTTAGTTTAAGGTCATAAGCCAGACATGGCACTCGCTTACATTACTCCTCTTAAGGGAGAAAATTCTAAAACCTAAGCACTTCCATATTCACATGAACGATGTTTTCACAGTATAGTTTTAATCTATGGCCTTTGACCTTATAAATTGCCTCATCTCAGATGAAAACACTGGAGGTACCAAAATACACCACCAACTTTTTCGTACGCAATCTGTATGAACAAACTCAACACAACTCCGAGAGTTAATAAAGAAAAGTGTCTTATTGTTAGAACATTTACAAAACCTAATCCGTGAACTTAACTACAAAGGGAGTTCTTAGACGGTACCAAAGACCAATATCCAAGGATCAATCAAGTCATATCCGTCAAACCAGGTCGGACGTATCTACTGTGATTGATCAATGCACAACTTGTGATATTTCAATTATAAATCTAAACAATATAATGCGGGAAAAGAAATAACACAAACACCAGAAATTTTGTTAACAAGGAAACCGCAAATGCAGAAAAACCCTGGGACCTAGTCCAGATTGAACACCAAACTGTATTAAGTCGCTACATACACTAGCCTACTGCCAATTAGCTTCGGTATGGAATGTAGTTGATCCTGAACTCAGTCTCCCACTAATTCAGGTACAGTCGCGCTCCTTACGCCTCTTGAATCCCAGCAGGATTCTGCACAATTGATTCCCTTAGACGGTCTCACACCAACTAAGAGTTGCTTCAACTCAATTTAAGACTTTAAACCAAATTTGCCTCCCACATATTAAGCCTATAATTGATTTCCTGATTTACGATCTAAATGGATGGTCAGATCAAACGAAAGATCCAGGTGATGGAAATCAATAGCAACTTGACAAAAGTCTGGCTATCCTCAAAATCCGTACTTATGCAACCCGAAGTACAACCTAGATTATTATTCACCTCAAAAGTATAAAACCTGCGGAATCAACAAAGTCTGGGACGAAGAGAACTTTGATGATTACTATCTATCTTGATAGTTCGAGCAAGACTCTACAAACAATCAAGATCAGGATACTCGATTTATCAAGATAAAATATAACTGGACCTGGCTTCAGGAATCCCAATGAAGTCTTTATAGCCGCTAAACCCTAAAAGGGTTTCTGGAGAGGACGACTCTAGGTACAACTATGACACACCAAAAAGTAGTGTCGGGATTCAAAAATCATAGTTGCCAAGAGTTCCCCTTATATAGACTTCAAAGCCCAGGTTGCTTTAGGTTTAAGCTAAGATAGCTTTGAAACCAAGCAAACAATATTCACCATTAGATGAAAGGTTTGAATCTTATTAACAATAAACAAGATATACACTCTGGTTAGGTAAATCGTAACCGAACCGTATATAAAGACTATGTCCAACATGGTTCGCCGAAACTAGCCGATTTGAACTTTAAAAGCTTAACACTCATTTTCATGTTCACTAAGACATTAATCTTGAGTCACAATTATGTGATCAAATGAGTCTAGTGTTAATTAGAGAATTGATCAAATGCAAATTATCTCATAGAAATAATTTAATCGCAATTGAATCATAATCGACATATTTGGCAAATGTACAAGGTACAATTACTTGAGTCATTCATGAGTCGGCTGAGTCACATTACGCGGACCGGTTTGCAAACTTATAGGCATAACCGAGTTTCGGAGTTGACATAACTTTTTCAGTTCACGTACTTGTTTGCAAACTTAAGACTTTTACCGGTTCCGGAGTTCACATAACTTTTTCAGTCCACGTACCAGTTTGGGTACTAAACTGGTTCTAGAACATAGAATTATATTATCTTGCATACCGGTTTGATTACTTTAACCCGGTTCCCTTACCACATTTCCAAAATGGTTTTCATAGGAATATGCATACTTATCCGAATCACAGAACAAACAGATTTTCCCATGATGTACATATGAGTATGCATATCACACAAATCTGAAATTCGATATATAGCTACTCCGCTACGTGTACGAGTACATGTAATACGGCTTCATAAATATAACAATTTCCCCAGTTTATAAGACTGATAACACTGTCTTGTATTCCGAATATAGTAGTTTTATATTTGTCTAAATCAATTTTAAAACATTCTTGAATAACATCAATGACACATATCGTTGTTCCAGGATATTTTTGAATGATCAACTTGAATCATAATTTGGTTCCGAATAATAAATTGTTCTCCACCTAAATTTGATCAAGTATGAACAAATATTTAATAAGCTTAGTCATTGAATTTCGAAAAATTCATAAACTAAATAATTAGTTCTCGGCTAGAAAGTCTTGTCTATGCAAGCTAGTCTAATTAGTTATGTAACTTGAGAAATAGGTGGTTCAGTCTTCACTTACCTTTTGTTGATGAAGTTCTCCAAAAGTCTCTGCTGATCTTCGCCTTTAAACGGTAGAACGCAAATGATGATTGACTAGTTTCTCAACTACCTCTATCCTAGACCGAGATTTAACTAATTGTAGACTATAAATCAAGATATAGTTTTGACAACAAGCTTGATATAACAACACTTATGAGTTCGACCGAGCAATGCTTTAACAATCTTCCCCTTTGTCAATTTTAGTGAAAAAACTATTAATACATATGGATAACAAAAATAAAGTTTGAAAAACTCATCGATCCATCTTGCCTTGATTTCCTTGGTTTCTTCAAATCTCCTTGAATTCTTCGTTATTCCAAGTCGCAATGATTCAGAACGTGTTCAACTCAGCATCGTTGTTGTTGAAGAACCGATTCCATAGCGATAACAACTTTGAAAACAATATTCTCAGTTGTTGTTGTTATACAGAGACATAGTATTATTATCTTATCTCCAAAGTTCAATTGTATCTCAACTCTGAAGTAATACTATGGTGATATGTTTACCCCCCTTAATCAATACTTACATTTTTTGTATTATAGGTAGAACCTATTGCTTAAATGATTCACTCCCCCCTTACATAATGATCCGTAAACCAAATGTGCGTAGTATGAAACTACTAAATAATTCTCCCCCTTTTGTCAATAAAATTAAGAAAGGTACGAAAATCGCGAGATCATAATGAATACAACCAAAATATATCTCAAGTTTTAAAGAAGACGGAGATATTACATAATAACATAGTTAAAATGTAACTCCTCATATCAACTCATTTAGATGATATCACATAGTAATAAATACTTAGCGCTCATCCAAGGAGATTAAAAAGATACAAGCATCCCCTTTATAGTTCCACAACCACACTCCCCACAAAGATATAGCAATTAATCACAAGTTCATTTAAGAACTCTCCCTCATAAAATGTCATTCCTAAGAGAACAACATGAGTGACCTTACTTTTTTGAAAAAGAAGGATTTTGGCGGAATTATCCATAGTATCGACATAAATTAATCTCAAGACCAGTTACAAACAAAGAGACAATTTTACTCGATTTTACTCAACATAAGAGAATCTTACGGAGTGTGTCAAGCAGCAAAACACGAAAGTGTGATCACAAAGAGATCAATACTGCGGGAATAATCTCAAAGAGTTTGTTCTATTTTCCGTTTATAAAAGCATAATAGATTTAACTTCTGAGTATATATGAAATATTAGATTGATTCACAAAAACGTAAAGGCACAATATTTTATAAGAATTTTGCAATAATTAAACCAATAATGATTACTTACTGCAAGTTCATCTTCCAACAACTCTAGAATTTAAATAAATAAATCTAAAAACATGCAAGATGAAAAATCGATGGAAATAGCTATGTGTAATCACAATCTTTGCAATACCAAACCCTAGCTATCCGTCTCAAGAATAAAATACCCAAAAGAAGTTTCCAAGATAAAAGTAGAAGAAAACAAGATAAACTAGATTTTAAGAACTTAGACTTCATCAATTTCTTCATACCTTTCTGCAACTCCATCGAAGAATGACTCTCCAACATCTTTTACCCGTTGAATGGTTAACATGTTGTACTCCTGACTCAGTACAGTGACCTTTCGATTCACAATACGAATATGCTTCCTCAGAGTTGTATATTCAGAGATAAACTTTTTTTGGTTCCTAATTATGACTTTTTGCTTTTCGATCATCTTGAACTAACCATCAAATAGCTGATTTAATTGTAACTGAAGGTTAGAAATTTCAATATTGGAGTCATGTTGAGCACGTGTTAGATCCCTAAAGGAATCAACAATCTAGGAGTTATGTTCTTGTCTTGATCCAATCCTTTTTCAGCATTCTTTCATGACAAAAACTTCCTTCCTTTGAGTCATTTTCATCGAGATTGATGGTTTCATGAGGTCTTTTTTTAACTTTTCATTCTTTTGCAAGGACGAAAGTCTGAGTCTCAACTGATTATTCCTTCAACCAAGGGTTTGTGAATAATATGAGTTCTTTACCTCTTTTTATAAGGAAACCCTAATCTCATTGATAGGATACGTGAACCGGTTTACAGTAAAGCAAAACTGGTTTGCCAACAACGGTTCGATACTGAAGAAGGTTGTTGGTTTGATAGCAAACAAGAGACACGTTTTCTCTTCTTACATCATGTTCTTAGTTCAACAAACTTAGAGTATTGAATACACAAGGGATTGGAGCACTTGGGAGAACTGCAGAGGAAAGAACTAAAATAAGTGAACAAACAATTTTCAAATATTTATGGTACGTATTGATTTCTGTACCTTGGTGACTATTATTATAGAGGCGGAATTCAGAATAATAATAGACGAAAACTAGAAAACATAACACACTAGAAACCAGATTCGAAGAAAATATCTTCTCTAGATTATGAACAAGAAATCTATTACAATTCTCTATTTGTTACGCTCACAATCTTTCTAAACAATAAATAATATTTAACTATTTTGCTAAGCTTGCTTTTACAATAATTAATTGCCTCACAAACTTATATCTAGGTGATTTGTCTCACAAACCTCCCTCTCTGATCTAGGTGTGTTTGTATCACAAAACAACTTTCTTTGATCTAGGTGAGTTTGTATCACAAACCACACTCTAGATGTCTTAGCTATGAGCTAAACATCTCTATTTATAGCTTTAAAGGTTTCCAAAACCTACTAGGAATCTATTTCCTTATCTAAAAATAATACCTTTTCTAGGTATATTTCTTTATCTAGGAATAATTCCTTTTCTAGACAAAATTCCTTGTCTAGGTATATTTCCTTATCTAGGAATATTACCTTATCTAGAAAGTATTTCCTTATCTAAGAATACTTCCTTACTTTGGTTTGGTTTCCCAAACCGTCTAGGAATATTTTCCTTCTGTAGAAATACTGCCTTAAATCAGTAATCCCTCATAAATTACAATTATATCCTCAATCCGTCTTGAGGATCACTAGATCCCGGAGAGATAAAGATACACAAGTATCAATTTAATCCTTTCTTATGAAAAGAAACAAGAGTTAGTTAACCAAGAATCAGAGATGAGAAATCTCGATATCATGGATAATCCTTGATATGTATAGTCCATATAACTCTCAAGTTAGCTCCAAGGACATATCTGTTGAGATTATTCAACATAGTGAGACAGAATCTCACCACTAGTATCATAGGGTGATACCTCGAGATTTACTTGACGTCTCTCGTGTCTTCTTTCTTTTCTTCCATTACATTTTTTATGAGGTTTTGATCTAACTACTTGTGCAGCAGGGAAGTTCGAAAAAACCTCTTTCTTTAAACAGTTTTCTGAAGAAGAAAAATCCTCGGGGAGAAAGACGAGGACCTTTTGAGATTCGTTTCAGTAGGTCAAAATCACTTGGATTCCATTTTATGAACTTAGACCTCCCATAAATACTTTCATTATTGATGAGTGCCAAATAATGCATATTCTACACCTTTTTATTGGCATTTAACTCATCTTTTGTGCTTTAAAATCATATATTATCCCAAATTCTGTGTTTTCATTATTTTCAAGAATAAATACTTGTGCTAATTAATTTTGTGTTTTTAGGTACTAAATAAAGCTTGGATGAATTGCGAAGCCAAAAGAGCAGAGAAGTGGTGACAACAGATAAAAAGCCAAAAATATTTCCGCTAGAAGGATGTGAAGAATATTGTTTGCACCTCATCCACAAGTGAAGAATGTTGTTTGCAAGAGCTCAAAACTAGGTGTGGGCTTGAGATATTAGCTTTGAAGAAGATTTGGGCCCAGAAGAAGATCTTCCAAGAGATAAAACCCAAGATCTAATATCCAAACCCGGTTCCATCTTGAGCCGTCGGTTTCAATCTAGATGATGAACATCCAACGTCATATCCATGCGGTACATCGACATTTGTTGTTCTCGCCCAACACCCGAGCACCTGTTACTCCTCTCCTAATCGAACATAAGCCAAACACACCTTCACTTCGTTTCTTCTCTCCAAACTCTGTAAAATTCCCAGTTCACCTTCATCAATCAACTCCATCCCCGACAACCTCTGAGCTCAGCCACCCTATCATCCACCTTCTCAATAGCCATCAATCAACCTTCTAATATCTTTTTATCTCCATCTTAGCTTCTATCTTATCAAAAACAGCAACCCTAGAAACTAGGATTGAGAGAGATAGAGTTAGGGTTATCTTCAATAGCTAAAGCAAATATCAAATCAAGATTTGCAGGTCTGAATTGCAGAAGGGGTTCGTCAGAAAACGCGTTTTGGGTGAGTGGATATTCTCCAATTATCAAATTAAAGAGGAATTGAGTGAAATTATGTATAAATATGGAGGAGATTGTGATGTAAAACTCATGCCCGGATTAGCCGGTGCACCAAGCAATAATTCATGTTTGATTTTATTATCTCCATGATGTTCTAATTTCATAGTTAGGGTTTAGATGAAACCATTAATCTATTGCTAAGTTTGGTTCATGTATTGATATTGTTCTTGCTGTGCTATAATGTTTTGGATAAATATAATCTTAGCCTTCAGCATTTTGCTCTCACAGTGTATGACATGTATCCATTGTAGTTAGAATAACACTATGTTGATTATGCTACAACTCATGCTTAACTGATTGTTGTTCGATCCTTAGACTAGTTGTGCCCAAAGAAGACAGTTAGTACTTTGGAGGGATACCTTAGTTGCGATTAGAATATCCATATCAGGTTTGTTTAATTATCTAAGTGATTGATCTGCGGTTAGTTTGTTTTGTGAAAGGGAAGCTAATACTAAGATTAGGAATCATCTTAGTGACACTAAACCATCCTCCTGAAACTTCCCTGGATAGGCGGAATACCACCGGTGTCCATTATAAGGGACAAGAATAGTATTGAGACTGAATTGACTTAATGTAGGTTAAGCGGTGGATTCGACTGCCCTAGCACCTTATTTATCTGCTTGTAGATTACTTTTTGCTTTCGTTTTTTGTTATTTCAGTCACTACCATCATCTAGCCGTATCGGCAACAAAACCCCCCTTTTTGGTTACTTTTGTTCTAAGTCAGTTGTAGTGATACCATAGCTTCAACTCTACACCCACCTTGTCCCTGAGGATCGACCTGTGCTTGCCCTGTGTTACATAGGGGCACTGTGTACTTGCAGTTATCATTGTAGGAACTCTTTATAAGCCTACCAAGTTTTTGGCGCCGCTACCGAGGACTCGGTAGCGGTGTAATCCATTCTTTGGTTCCATTTTACTGATTTTTGTTATTATTTGTACATATGTGTTGGATAGTGTCAGCTGTAGTTTTAGTTTTTCAGTCAACTACATCATTATATTTACTAAATTTTGTTAAAAGCCTTCAATTAGTATAATCTGTAGCTTTCAACTTTCTGTTATTGCATTTTATTCTGTAGCATTTGTTTTAGATCATCAATCCCTTCACATTTCATATCAATAAAATAGAGATATCAAATCCAAAATAAATTGATTCATTAGCACCAAAAAAATAAAATTATTTTGAAATAGAAATACTTGAATTTTGTGCGGCTTAGTAAAACAAGCCAACCCGTGAACCCGCCAAGCCAACCCGTCTAGGGCTAGGGTTGAGATTTTGGGCTTGTAGATGAATAGTACTAGGGTTAGGGTTGACCCTAGCTTGGCCCGTTGACAGCTCTAAGCATTTGCATCTCATGTTGTAACTTAGTAGCATTTTCAGTTTGTAGTTCACTTGCATCTGTAACTTTACTGGTGTATTGTGGTTTAAGTTATTCCATTTGTTTATATATCTTACATCCTGCTATTAGCTTTTGATTTTCAGTTTCATACCATAACTGCATTTAGTTAAGTTTCTTTCAATTTTTGCATGCATCCCATATTCTTAGATGCATCTTTAGTTTATATTCTTGTAGTTTTAGTCATTGTATTCCAGACAGTTTTATCTGCATCTTAGTTGTAGCTCTAATTTCAGTCGCATTCCTGCATTCTTTCAGTCCTTTTTGTTAGTTAGTAATGTTTTGCATCATTGTCCTGTAGCATAAGCTGATTGCATCTTGTAGTTGTAGCTTAGTTCTGTAAGGATTTTAGTGTAATGGTAACAGTAGTTTTAATCACTTCATTTTCAGTAGCATAACTGCATCTAGTAGGACCGCTGAAACTGTGTATATACTTATCTAGATTTTACTTTTTCTGTTATAGTATAACTTAGCTGTAGTTTTCATTTTCACTTTCATCGCATATATGAATCTATTTTTTGTTTTAGTTGAGTCACCTGCATCATAGTTAAAACCATCTGTGTATATACATTCCATCTCACCTCTTTAGTATTTTCTGCAGGTTGTATATACTTGTTTAAAACTTAGCTGCAATTTTTAATTTTCAGTTTCATTGCATATCTCTATCTGGTTTCAGTTACCAGCATACTTGTCTCTTTGTTCTATTGTGCATGTATTGGTTCTAGGGCACCATAACTCTGTAAAGCAGTCGGTTTACTGACTTCTCTTGCTTTTACTGATGCATTGTACATCATTTTCTTTGACAGTCTGCTGCAATTTTTCTGTCACCTGCACTTGAACATTAAACCTGCAAAACTGACTTGCCCTCATCTCAGTTAAATCTCCTTAGTGCTAACTGACTTATGATCTGTTGATGTAGTTTTCTTTTCACATAAATTGCATCCGTAAGGTGGTAAGCATTGGAGTTGTTTAGTA
Source organism: Papaver armeniacum (assembly GCA_023531295.1). Lineage (NCBI taxonomy): Eukaryota > Viridiplantae > Streptophyta > Magnoliopsida > Ranunculales > Papaveraceae > Papaver > Papaver armeniacum. The sequence continues at coordinate 64,194 of JAJJWW010012241.1, read as the reverse complement.
CTTTGCATATCATACCTTATTGTACCTTGTCCATAGCTACGTATTTTTGTCAGTCACAATCAGTCCAAATAAGCATAAGAGCTATTCACTTTCCCCTGTAAAATATCAAATTTCTGCACTTTGTAACTTTTCAATTTGCTGCTTGCATTCGGATTGTCCTGAACAATCAAGTGGAATAACTCATTGTCATGCAGTAAATTACTCTCAGTTGCTTATACTGATATCGATATTGTTTGAAATTGCACATTTCTGGGAACTGAAATTCTCTTTTGAGTAACAGGTACCTTTGAAACTGAAGCAGCAAACCAAAAAGGAAAGGAAGAAACGGAGCAATAGAACCAGTTTGTTGGTCTCCTCCCTGTGTCGTGATGGAGGTGCCTGCGAAACTGAAACACAAGCTAAGGAAAAGCAGAAAGAGGAGCAGCAGAACGTGGTTGTCGTGCCTAAACCCGGTTTTATACCGGCGGTATCAATCTTCAACCCTTGCTATATTTAACGAATGTATGAGTGTCGCATCGTGCCTATCTGCTGATAGAGTGTGTATTGACAATTTTCGACCCTTGCAACGTAGGGTATCTATATGAGAATAGTCCTGTGATATCTGGGTAACATTTTTGCCTGCTGAAATTCCCATCTCTGTGTGTGCATCTGTCAAAATCTGAAATATTGATAAATGTATGTATGCTAGCATAGTTTCGACATCCCCCTTGAGATTTCTGAGCCTTTGGATGTGCTAGCCAGTCCTGCAGAGCTAAAATTGTCCCCATTTCAGTTGCATTGTACTTGTTGTTGCACCATTCTCTAACATAATTTGCATATTGTACCTGTGGTGCTTTTGTGCAACCTAAGAAAAGGAACTGACAGGAGGGATACCAAGTCTCTGTACATCTAGCCCCGGTTATGTATCGGTTGTGTTATGTAAGCTCTTGTGCAGATCAAAGAAAAGGACGGCAAGTCTGTTGTGCCGACTCTAGCATGTTGCCAAAGGTAAGTTTCTCAAAAATACTTGGTACGATTGAATCTCCTTCGCTTGCTCCATCTGAGTTGTTTTGAAAAAAAATTTAGTAAAAAGAGCTTCATAATTGGATAATCAAATGCGAGCAGGCCACTCGTTAGGTTATCAGTAACATCATTTCTAAATCAAATAGAAACAACCATTTAGAACAGGTAGGCTTTATCATGCAGATACTTTTTGATAGGTCTGTTGTGCTACATCATTATGTTTAAGAATTGCAACATCATGTCAGGATTTTGGTCTGCAACTGGGGATGTGAAATCATCGATTAAAGAACTTGCTTACGGGCATGCTTCACGTTATGAGCCTCCCACATACCATGATGTCAATAGTTATAGGGATTGTTATGGACATTTTCATAGTCCTGAGCCTCAACATATGGACCCTAATCACTATTCACACATGTATCGTCCACCATTGAGTGAAAATGAACATCTTTATAATGCCCAGCTCACACGCTCATCACTTTTGGATCAGTTAGAAGCTCAAATTACAGCTTTACAAATGCAAATATATGATATCACGTCTCATGCATCTAGGCAAGTTGAAGTTTCTGTTTGTGCCTTTTGTGACATCAAACAACATGTAATCGAGCACTGCCCTGAAATGCATGCTTGTACCTTGTGTGGTAGCTTAGGCCATATTATTGAGAACTGCCCTGTTTTGCATGATTCTAGGTAGTCTAGAACACATCATGTTGCTGGCTTCTATCAAATGCAAGATAATCATCCCTACTCACAGACTTGCAACTCAGAATGGAGAAATCCATGTTACAATATTGGTGATGATGAATTGAATTTTGAAAATAGCATGTCTAGTCCTCCCCATGTATCTGATATTGAATATAAACCTAATGTACAGGTGAACGAGTGGACCAAGGACCCCAAATATGGTGATATGGATGAGTATGCATATTACTCGGATGCTGATATGATGTTAAAAGAGCTAGTTCTTCTTGAAGAGTCAATTTCGGAGTCACGTGACTCTGAAACTCCAGATCATAATGTAGAGACTTCCATTGATGATGTTTCTTCTAATATTCATATTCATTGCAATCCAGATGATTTTGGTACTGATTTAGGGGTTTTGCAGTTGTCCTGTGAAGAAGAGCATAACACACAACTTGTGTGTGACTTAGGAAAGATTGAATTTTCTGTTGACACTAATGTTCTTATGCATGAAAATAAATTTGATGTGTCTGATTCTCTAATTTGCCCATGAGAATAAATCTGGAGTCGTAGTGTGATGTTTCTTCGAATTTAACTCCGATGCATGAGAATAAATTTTGGATGATGATGATTATGAACTAGGGCTTGATGATTGATGATGATGATATGCATGAATTGGGGTTTTGGTACTGATTTGCTCAATGACTCGAGCATGATAGAGCACTATTTGTTTCGATTTGGGAAAAACTAGACAATGGTTAAGGGGTAAATGGTCATAGTGATATTTTTGAGCCTAAAAATGAATTTAACTTAATTGCATCCGATTCCTAAATTTTGTGTTGGATCTGTGAATCGCCTAGAACACTTGAATGTCACAAATTGCTCCCTCTGATTCTCTTACGCATGACACAAAGGTTTTGGATGATGATGATTATAAACTAGGGCTTGATGAATTGTTCTCAACAATTGTGAAAAATGAACATGATGTATGCTAGGTTCTTAACGGGAGAAGACCAAAAATTGAGGCCTGAATTCGATGCCTCAAATTTGGAAAGAGAAGGTGGAAGAGTTGAGAAAGGCTTGGTTTTGAAATTGAATTGCTAAAGGAAAAGGATTCTATTCCTTGGAAGATTTGGAGAATATTGAAGCCTATAAATAGAGTTTTATTGATTGAGGATGAATTCCAGTTCTTAATATATGATTTGAGTTTTGTTTCAATTCTATCTTGAGATTTTTCACATGATTATCGTTTGTTTTTACTAATTTAGGAGAATGTGTGTTGGTACTAATGATTATATGCATGAAAATAACTTAGACGTACAATTTTTACAACTTCCCTTCCCATGTCACAAACGCATCACCTTCCCATGTCACAAACTGGTAATCTTGCACCCAACCTAGATTTGGTTTGTAACAACATTGTAAAACCAACTTTTCTAAGAGGACCTAATCTAGGATTGGAACTCTGTGCCTCCCAAGTCCTCTTGGACTATTTTGCATCAAAGTATAATACCTTTAAGGAGCCACAATCGGAATGTGTATATTTGCCTGTTCTTAACAAAACTCATTTTGAACTAGACCTTGTGCATGATGAACCTCTAAAACTGCGAGATTTTGTGTCCAAAAGTATATCCGTTGAAAAATCCAGGTTTGGGGGTAGCTCATTTTGTTTTGCAGACTCACTTTCATTTTTGTCCTATTATAATTGTGTGAGGCTGTTAAAATTTCTGCATTCCGTCTTTTGGGTTGATCCTCAACTCTTCAGGATGTTGGTTTATGGTGAACTTTTCTTGTATATAATCCAGTAGGTAATGTTATATTTTCTATCTTGAGTCAGTTGAGTCTTCTTTTATCTTATATATATGTGTGCTAATCCAATATGACATCAACTGAGTTACCGTTGGATTCTAGCCTTGAATAATGAAGCTCTAATCTTGCTTTCGCCGACGTACCCATAATCTCTACCCTTTTCTCTACTCAACATTGTTCTCATAGTATGTTGCTGCTTAAATTCTTATCATCTTTTGAAACATTGAGGACAATGTTTAGTTTAGGTGTGGGGGAGTATTTAAAGTTTTTAGCCTTTTGCTTTAAAAAAAAATAAAAATAAAAAATCAAAAATCAAAAAATTCAAAAATTCAAAATAAAACCTCCAACTTTTAGAGATTTTAGAGTCACTAGCATGCTTCCAGCTATGTTTACATAGAGAGTCTGACCGAAATAACTGAACTTGGAAGTACTGGAGAACACAATCGGGTTTCTTAGTTGTTAGAGCGTTAAAGTTGGATTTAACCATGCCGGTGGGCAGATTAGGTGCTGCAAAGATATTCGGTAGTAGAGTTGTGATCACCCTTAGTGGAGACTACCTATTTTTACATCAAGCGAGGCACCGACCTTCAATTTTTGTGACTATCTAAAAAGTCCTTTTAGAGTGTGTGTCATCGTACGTAAATTCCGGGTAAGAATGGTGAGCTACCCAACTTCGCACCACTTTCAACACTATTTTTCATCTCTTGAGTGCTAATTCCGTCAATCATGAGGATGACGTCTAAAGATGAAAACTCCTTCTTGTAGTTTGATTTGTAGTTAGCACCATTCTCTCTCACTCGACAACATCAACAGATCCATAGAAACACATCATCATCAACGAGCAAAGCAACGTCAAATTTTATGAAGAAAAGTTGAAGAAAGTCCAAGGTTTACATGCAACGATTCAAGGAAAAGTAAAATTCTTATTCAAGGTAAAGATACAGTACAAAGAGCATAATTATATACACATTTGAAGAGGTGTTTTACAAGAGCAAAGAAAAGAAAATAAGATGAGAATTAGTGAAGTTTATGAAATCAAGACAATACAAGTTGTGGAAAATTGCGAGATAAAATCCTTCATCCATGGATTTAGTAGTTTCATTATTTATTTTGTTGTGTTTTAATTCAAAAAAAAATATAGAAAAAAATATATATATCAATTATTGTAGTTTACTTTCTTAGTTTTGTTTAAATATCACCATAAAGAAGAAGAATTTAAGAAGAAATTTCAAGCAACAAGGAAATTAAATAGAAGAATTAGAAATTGTCAAGGTTCCAAGAAGTTCATGATCAACAGTTGAAGACCGAAGACCAAAGATTGAAGACTTTTCTATGGATGTTGTGAGAGTGGTGTTGATTGCCAATCAGATGTGAAGGTAAGTGAGTACTCCCATCCTTGCTAATGATTTATTTCCTTTCTTAGAGATCATCATAAAAAGATTCTTTTTGTCCACAATTTTGTGGAGTCTCCAGAAATTATTTCGGAAGGTTTTCCCTTCCCACCATTCAACGTGTGCATGATTTCTCCCTTTATTCCTGCCTGCACATATGAGAGACTAAAAAAGCGGTCTTTTTGAGTGCAATTATCATAAAACCCTATTGGTGAGGCAGAAGTCGAGGCTTGTGATCACTCTCGAACCCGAATTCTTTCATATGGTATGGTTATTTCTCGCTCAACTCTTAAGGATGAGAATGCGTTCTTTGGTAGTTCTAACTTCTTATTACTAGCATGCAGAAACTCTATGTCCTCATAGCTCCTTGGATGCTTGGGAATCCATTACGCTCTGAAGTTGGAGAAGGTTTTGTGGGTTCACCTCTGGTAAACCCTCACGAGACTACAACTCGTCCACTAGGGACAACTAGGGGTTTAAAGGCTTAATGCATACGCTAAATGCATTCGGGAGACCAGCGACAGTGGTATAGTTAGGATTTCCTAAATTTCTGTTTCACTTGAGGACAAGCAAAATTCAGGTTTGGGGGTATTTGATGAGTGCCAAATAGTGCATATTTCTACACCTTTTTATTGGCATTTAACTCATCTTTTGTGCTTTAAAATCATATATTATCCCAAATTCCGTGTTTTCATTGTTTTCAAGAATAAATACTTGTGCTAATTAATTTTGTGTTTTTAGGTACTAAATAAAGATTGGATGAATTTTGAAGCCAAAAGAGCAGAGAAGTGGTGACAACAGATAAAAGGCCAAAAAGACTTCCGCTAGAAGGCAGTGAAGAATATTGTTTGCACCTCATCCGCAAGTGAAGAATGTTGTTTGCAAGAGCTCAAAACTAGGTGTGGGCTTGAGATATTAGCTTTGAAGAAGATTTGGGCCCAGAAGAAGATCTTCCAAGAGATAATACCCAAGATCTAATATCCAAACCCGGTTCCATCTTGAGCCGTCGGTTTCAATCTAGATGCTGAACATCCAACGTCATATCCATGCGGTACATCGACATTTGTTGTTCTCGCCCAACACCCGAGCACCTGCTACTCCTCTCCTAATCGAACAGAAGCCAAACACACCTTCACTTCGTTTCTTCTCTCCAAACTCTGCAAAACTCCCAGTTCACCTCCATCAATCAACTCCATCCCTGATAGACACATTTGTGTGTCTAAGTTGTCCTCAATTTTCTACATTGTTGGTACTCGATTTTGTACTTATTATGGTATTTTATGTGTTTGTATGTATTTTTGGGAAATAAACATTTTTGGAAGAATTGGCTTAAAAGTGTTAAAGGCATCCTCATTTCAGATAAGAGCACCGATCTTGTTAAAGGCATCCAGCAAATGGATAGAGGCACCCTCTCCTTCTTCATTTTGAAACAGATTCACTAATTTATGGGAGATTTTAAAGATTTAAGGCAAAGATATCTTCTTGCCTATTATACAGAAGTTTCCATATCTTGAAGTTAAAAGAGATAATATATTTATGAGTTGGTTTTTATTGAAAAGGAGAAAGAAAATCTTGGGTTTTATTTAAAAAATAAAAAAGATAATATCCTTTTATGATTCTATGAGGTGACTAATTCCTTCCGATGTCCGGTCAAGACTTTAAACTTAGCACTTCTTGGGAGGTAACCCATGCTCATGCAACACGGTAATATCTTTCCTTAACTCTTTTGCTTCAAGTGGTAAATGATTTCTCCTTGTTCATGCTTTTAATTTTATCTTTAGAACATTGAGGACAATGTTAGATTTAAGTCTGGGGTATGGGAGAAACTTTTTAGTTGGGCAAAGACAAATAAATAAACTCCGGAGACTAGAAATTTATGCTTATTAAGGTTGGCACTAACCAATCTAAGTGGATGGGAACATCTTGGTTGTAGGAGTTGAGGAACTAACGATTAGATGGAAACATCTATAAAGTCTATTTATAAAAGCAAAGAGCTCAGGTGTTAGGAAAAAAAACATGGTAGTTTCGCCATATCTCGTTGAATCCTTTTCACCTTCTGTTTTTATTTTTATTTTCTTATAAGTGATTTGGTGGGGCACACGATTCAAGTTGTTACCATTGCTAGGGTGAAATAGGGTGATTGAGATACCAAAAATAAAAAAATAAAAAATAAAAAATTGAGACCAGACCATCAGACCAACTGGAATAAATTCAATAAAGTTGACCACTGGTGTCCTTGTATATGCCAGTTGTGTTGACCTAAAGTTAGGATTATCACCCGCTGGTTCCCTTGTATTTACAAAATGTGTGTTGATATTAGTCGACTTCGATCTCTCCATTAGGATAGGTTCATCCTAGTAGTGGCCTTGACGGTGATATGGGAAACACCGTTCACCTTAGTCAACATCAAAACCATCTACGTTTTTCTCTACATCCATCTTCTTAATCTTTCCATGTGATTGGTTGACTCTGCTTATGATGTCCAAACTATCTGAGTAGAGCTCTGTCACTTATATATGAATTTTAGTATGCTTGAGTGCAAACTCGTGTACATCAATTGGAATTTCGCATCAGGGTATTTCCTCCTATAGTCAATGATTGTATGCCAACCAAGGAGATTCTTTAGTGTCTTTCAAGGTTCTGCGTAGATAGCTAGGGTCTGGAGCTATGTTGCACGGACACGGACACGAGACACAGTTTCGACACGGCACGGTTACGGGGACACGTCAAATCTCAAAAAAACGGATTACGGGGACACGTTATATATATTATTCACATCATTAAAATAAAATATTACTACAATCTACACAACAAAATAATTACTCTTATTTTTAAAATATTTGATTACTAATTATATAAAATTAATAATAATATAATAATGGTAAAGTTTTTCATGAATAATGCTTGGATTTGACTAAAACAAGAATAAATTAGCGTCTCATTTAGTTTATTTTGATTTTCCAAACCAAAATAATTCATTTATGACGTGTCCGAAAGTGTCCAATTGGTGTCCGCAGTGTCCAATAACAATTTTTATGCGCGACACATGATGTGGCGTGTCCATCGAGTGTCGAGAAGTGTCGTGTCCGTTTGCGTGTCCGGACACGGTTACGGCATCTTTCTTGGAGTGTCCGTGCAACATAGGTCTGGAGTAAAGGTTTTGTGGGTACACCTCTGGTAAACCCTCCCGAGACTATAACTCGGCCACTAGGGCCACCTAGGGGTTTAAAGGCTTGTTGCACATGCTAAGTGCAATCGCGATGCCCGCGACAGTGAGTTAGGATTTTTATTATCTATATTAGATTTGCTCGAGGACTAGCAAATAATAAGTTTGGGAGTATTTGATAGACACATTTGTGTGTCTAAGTTGTCCTCAATTTTCTACATTGTTGGTACTCGATTTTGTACTTATTATGGTATTTTATGTGTTTGTAGGTATTTTTGGGAAATAAACATTTTGGAAGAATTGGCTTAAAAGTGTTAAAGGCTTCCTCATTTCAGATAAGAGCACCGATCTTGTTAAAGGCATCCAAAGAAATGGATAGAGGCACCCTCCTTCTTCATTTTGAAACATTCACTAATTTATGGGAGATTTTAAAGATTTAAGGCAAAGATATCTTCTTGCCTATTATACAGGAAGTTTCCATATCTTGAAGTTAAAAGAGATAATATATTTATGAGTTGGTTTTTATTGAAAAGGAGAAAGAAAATCTTGGGTTTTATATTTAAAAAATAAAAAAAGATAATATCCCTAGGATTTTATTCTAGCAAATAAAGAAGATTTGTGATAATGGAGAAAGAAATTATTCATGAGATATCTTTCATTAAAGAGAAGATCTGATGGAGTTATGGAAGAAGATTTTGAAAAGATGTTTGAGTAATGGGTTGTTGTGTATAAATAGGGTGCTAGTAGAACCAAACAGATTATCTAGGGAGGGGAGTTTTGGGGAGAGCAGTAATCACTCATTATATTTTTCTTCTTCTTTGTAAACACATTTTGAGCAATGAAAAACCATTTTGAGCGTGTCTACAACATGAAAAACTAGACCCCTACACTGGGTCGACGGAGGAATCCGAATTTCATACATGGGTAAATTTATTTTATTCTCTATATGACTTTTGCACTAATTAAAATAGAATTATGATTTTTATTAATTAGTTATCATTTCATTTGATGGGTCATGCTTGCTTAGATGTTTTGATGTCTCATGCTTAGGATTTATAACTAATATTTTGAGAATCTACCTTGGCAAAAATAAGAGTCGATGTTATTTTATTTATTGAGCGATAATTGTTGAAAAATAAATAATTGAGCCTTATGATATGAATTCGGTGGAATCCTATTCCCAGTAACTCTCTTCATCTTGTTACCATTATTTGTATATATTTTGTTTTTTAATGTTTTCTAATTTTAATTCTTAAAATGAATCTCATCAAGTCCGAGTGAACGACAACCTTATTTACCACTATATAAAATTCGATCAATCCCCGACAACCTCTGAGCTCAGCCACCCTATCATCCACCTTCTCAATAGCCATCAATCAACCTTCTAATATCTTTCTATCTCCATCTTAGCTTTTCTCTTATCAAAAACAGCAACCCTAAAAGCTAGGATTGAGAGAGATAGAGTTAGGGTTATCTTCAATAGCTAAAGCAAACATCAAATCAAGAGTTACAGGTTTGAATTGCAGAAGGGGTTCATCAGAAAACGTGTTTTGGGTGAGTGGCTATTCTCCAATTATCGAATTAAAGAGGAATCGAGTGAAATTTTGTATAAATAGGGAGGAGATTGTGATGTAAAACCCATGCCCGGATTAGCCGGTGCACCAAGCAGTAATTCATGTTTGATTTTATTATCTCCATGATGTTCTAATTTCATAGTTAGGGTTTAGATGAAACCATTAATCTATTGCTAAGTTTGGTTCATGTATTGATATTGTTCTTGTTGTGCTATAATGTTTTGGATAAATATAATCTTAGCCTTCAGCATTTTGCTCTCACAATGTATGCCATGTATCCATTGTAGTTAGAATAACACTATGTTGATTGTGCTACAACTCGTTCTTAACTGATTGTTGTTCGATCCTTAGACTAGTTGTGCCCTGAGAAGACAATTAGTACTTTGGAGGGATACCTTAGTTGCGATTAGAATATCCATATCAGGTTTGTTTAATTATCTAAGTGATTGATCTGCGGTTAGTTTGTTTTGTGAGAGGGCAGCTAATATTAAGATTATGAATCATCTTAGTGACACTAAACCAATAACCAAAGCTCTTTTTCCAGTTGCAAGTACCAGGTAGAGCAGAGATAAGCCGCATAACGATCTTATCTCCAAAAGTGCGATTGAGTTTTTACACCGGCTGTCTGCGGGCCTGGGCGCAACTCACCCAAAGGTAAGAGTAATCCTTGACACATTCCGTGTCTTTTTCATTTTCGGTACAGAGGGTGCATTAGCCCATCACTTCCATGGGATTACGCATTCGCGACCATTTAAGTGGTGTATCTACATACACCATGTCCTCGGCTCAGTGGCTACGGGGTGATTCCCTTTACAATCCTCGCGAGTCTACAGAGCTACAGGGGGAGTCCCCTTTCACAATTCTACCATGGCGGTTTACATGTTCACGGTTTACACAGTCCTACTCAAGGGAGAGATTCAAAAGTAGATTCAAAAGTAATAGGGTCGAGTCACGTACCTCGTGTACATACCTCTTTAACGTGGATCGCTGCTCTGTTGAGCGCCAACTCTCTCTCCAAGCCTCGGGCCTTCAAATCCCGTTTAATCAGTTCATTCCATGTCAGTTTCGGTCATCCTTTATGCTTCATTCTACCTTCGGCCCGTTTGATGCATCCTACTCGAACCGGGGCATCAGGTGGTCTTCGTTGGAGGTGCCAGAAGACCACATGATGTCCCGGTTCGGGAGTGACACTAAACCATCCTCCTGAAACTTCCCTAGATAGTCGGAATACTACTGGTGTCCATTATAAGGGACAAGAATAATATTGAGACTGAATTGACTTAATGTAGGTTAAGCGGTGGATTCGACTGCCCTAGCACCTTATTTATCTGCTTGTAGATTACTCTTTGCTTTCGGTTTTTGTTATTTCAGTCACTACCATCATCTAGCCGTATCGGCAACAAAACCCCATTTTCTGGTTACTTTTGTTCTAAGTCAGTAGTAGTGAGACCATAGCTTCAACTCTACACCCACCTTGTCCTTGAGGATCGACCTGTGCTTGCCCTGTGTTACATAAGGACACTGTGCACTTGCAGTTATCATTGTAGGAACTCTTTATAAGCCTACCAACTATCATTATAAGAGTTGATATTTGTAGTGCAGTTAGTCATTTCATTATGAAAGTAATTGTTCTTATGGAACTTTCGTGAGGAATCACCCACACTATTCCTTCCATAAGTTTTCTGGTCTTTGCAAAGACAAAATCCATTGCAGACAGATTATTTACCTCTTCGATTGCTAAGTTAAACGATTTTTGAAGATTGGAAATATGTTTCTTTCTAGAATAACAATTCAGAGCAATATGATTCTTCTTTCCACAGTGTGAACAGATTTGTGGAGTAGAAACCATTGTTGCATTGTCTTTACTAAAGGTTTTGTTAGATGTTGACAGATTACATAAACGTTTTTGCCAGAAATATTCTCCGAAGTAACTTTCCTAATGCACGGAAATGTCACATGAACTGTAATGACAGGCAATGAGCTAATTTTACCTTTTAAAACAAAGTTTTCCTTTTACAAGATGTGACATTGTTTCTGAGTCAATAGAAGATCTGTAACTAATTTCTCTTTTTCTACCTGAAGACTGTCCGTTTTTAATTTGTGAGACTTGATTAAATGTTCTTCTCTAGTTGGACTTTCTCTAAGGGTATCTTCAAGCATACTAATATATTCATTTAGAGTCGTAATTTCTTGTTCAAATTTGCACATATCCTTAGAGAAATTGCTAATATAACCAGAGAGTTCACACTCCCTTTCAAGGGATTTATCAAGCTCATCTAAATACTAAGTACATTTTTCTTCAAGATCTCTAATTCTAGAGGTTTGGAGATCAATGAACTCAACAACCTTTTTTAGACTTATGGTAAGTTCCAACTCAGATTCTCGTATTAACCATATCATCAGAGACTGATAACATGGTATATTTTCCTATGGATTCAGAATAATCAACTAAGGAGTTATCCTTTGAGGTAAGTCCCAAGCACTTCGTATAGTCAAAACCATTTGAAGTCGTGTTTGTACGTGAATAAATATTCTACGAGCTTTTTAAACACATACTTATTAGGTCTTAGTGTGTTTGCCTGTTGTGATACCAATTGAAAACACCGGGGGTACCAAAATACACCACCAACTTTTTTGTAGGCAATCTGTATAGACAAACTCAATACAACTCCGAGAGTTAAAACTCAATCAAAGAAAGTGTCTAGAGTTATATCTCTCCCCCTCTCTTGTTGTTAGAACGTTTATAGAAATGAATTCGTGAACCTAACTACAAAGAGAGTTCTTGGACGATATCAAAGACCAATATCCAAGGATCAATCAAGTCTAATCCAACAAACTAGGTCGAACGTATCTATTGTGATTGATCAACGCACTACCTGTGATATTTAAATTATAAAGATAAACAATATAATGCATAAAAAGAAATAACACAAACAACATAAATTTTGTTAACGAGGAAACCGCAAATGCAAAAAAAACAAAAAAAAACGGGACCTCTGGACTCCAAACTGTATTAAGTCGCTACAGACACTAGCCTACTACCAATTAACTTCAGTCTGGAATGTAGTTGAGCTCGAACTAAGTCTCTCACTAATTCAGATACAGTCGCGCTCCTTACGCCTCTTGAATCCCAGCAGAACTCCGCGCAATTGATTCCCTTAGACGGTCTCACACCAACTAAGAGTTGCTTCAACCCAATTTAAGACTTTTATTTGCCTCCCACATATTAAGCCTATTATTGATTTCCTGATTTACGATCTAAACTGATGATCATATCAAACGAAAGATCCAGGTGGTGGAAATCGATAGCAACTTGACAGAAGTCTGGCTATCTTCAAAATCCGGACTAATGCAACCTGAAGTGCAGCCTAGATTACTATTCACCTCACAAGTATAAAACTCGCGGAATCAACAAAGTCTAAGACGAAGAGAACTTTGATGATTACTATCTATCTTGATAGTTGGAGCAAGGCTCTACAAACAATCAAGATTAGGATACTCGAGGTATCAAGATAAAATATAAATGGACCTGGCTTCACGAATCCCGATGAAGTCTTTATAGTTGCTAAACTCTAAAAGGGTTTATGGAGAGGACGACTTTAGATACTAATAAGACACGCCAAAAAGTAGTGTCCGGGTTCAAAAATCCCATTTGCCAAGAGTTCCCCTTATATAGAATTTAAACCCTAGGTTGTTTTAGGTTTAATCTAAGATAGCTTTGGAACCAAGCAAATAATATTCACCGTTAGATGAAAGCTTTGAATCTTATTCACATAAACAAGATATACACTCTAGTTAGGTAAATCGTAATCGAACCATGTATAAAGACTATGTCCAACATGGTTAGCCGAAACTAGCCGATTTGAACTTTAAAAGCTTAACATTCATTTTCATGTTTACTAAGACATTAGTATCGATTCACAATCATGTGATCAAATAAGTCTAGTGTTAATTAGAGAATTGATCAAATGGAAATTATCTCATAGAAATAATTTAATCACAAATCGAATAAAAATCGACATAGTTGGTAAATGTACAAGGTAGAATTACTTGAGTCGTTCGTGAGTCAGCTGAGTCACAGTATGCGGACCAGTTGGCAAACTTATAGGCATAACCGAGTTCCGGAGTTGACAGAACTTTTTAGTTCACGTACCGGTTTGCAAACTTAGGTGTAACTCAAAGTTCTGGAGTTAACAAAACTTTTTCAGTTCATGTACTGGTTTGCAAACTTAATACTTTTACAGGTTCCGGAGTTCACAAAACTTTTTCAGTTCAAGTACTAGTTGGGTACTAAACTGGTTCTAGAACATAGAACTGTGTTGGATCGCATACCAGTTTGATTGCTTTAACCCGATTCCCTTACCACAGTTCCAAAATGGTTTGCATAGAAATATGCATACCTATCCAGATTACAAAACAAACATATTTTCCCATGATGTACATACGATATGCATATCACACAAATATGAAAGTCGATATATAGCCACTCCGCTATGTGTACGAGTACATGTAATACAACTTCAGACATATAACAGTTTTCCCATTTTGTAAGACGGATAACACTGTCTTGTATTTCGAATATAGTAGTTATATATTTCTCTAAATCAATTCAAAATATTCCTAAATAACATCAATGACACATATCACTGTTCCATACTATTTTTGGATGATCAACTTGAATCATGATTTGGTTCCGAACAATAATTTGTTCTCCACCGAAATTTGATCAAGTATGAACAAATGTTCATTAAGCTTAGTCATATATTTCGAGAAATTCGTAAACTAGATAATTAGTCCTCGACTCGAAATTCTTGTCTATGCAGGATAGTCTAATTAGTTATGCGACAATCGTCCCAAGGATAGAAAAGTGAATATAACTTGAGAAATAGGTGGTTCAGTCTTTACTTAACTTTTGTTGATGAAGTTCTCCGAAAGCTTCGGTTGATCTTCTCCTTCAAACGGTAGAACGCAAATGATGACTGTCTCGTTTCTCAACTACCTCTATCCTAGACCGAGACTTAACTAATTTTAGACTAGAAATCGAGATATAGCTGTGACAACTAAATTTGACAACAAGCTTGATATAGCAACACTTGTGAGTTCGACCGAGCAATGCTCTAACACCAGATACTAGTGAATCTTGTGATAAATACGTCAGCGAACGAAAAATCTAGGTGCTCAAACTTAAATGGCACTCACACCAATCCTCACCTTTGAGATTTTTGATGTGATGGGAATTGACTTTATAGGACGTTTTGTTAATTCGTATGTAAATTTTTATATACTTCTTGTCATGAATTAGACACTATTTGGTGTGTCTCCATATGGGTTGTTTAGGCCTCTTCCTATGCACATGCCAAAATATGGTATTTGGCATATATGCACCCACTATGGGTATGCCAAACTGCCAAACTCATATGCCAATATGTTATTTCTGGCATATAGGCATACACGACAGAGTTTCCAGCGAGCGATAGAGTCTCGGTCGCTCGATGGTCAAAAAATCGTTCGATGGTCTTCCAATCGACAGCGGCAGTCAAGCTATCGCTCGATACTATGATAATCGCTCATCAGATCTTCATCTAACGGCTACAATTTCCCCCCTCTATAAATACCTGATTTCAAACTCATATCAACTCACACCAAAAATTCAAAATCTCTTTAGAATTTCTTAATTTCTTAATTTCTCAATCTTTTTCAAATCTAAAACTATCACAACTCCTCTACAATTATATTTTCTTGTAAAATGGATTCACAAGCACAAACTAAAGGCAAAGGTAAGAAGAATCGAGTTCGTGGTGCAAAATACACCATGATAGAAGATGAATGTATTTGTCGTAATTATGTTTTTTTACCCAAGATTGTATCGGTGGTGCACAACAACATGGTAACACCATGTGGGATAATATATTTCAAAAATATGAAGAACAAACCATGAACATCAATGATCGTGATGCAAAAGGATTGTCGAACACTTCATTGTAATCAACCGGAAGTAGCGCTTATCTTTGCATTGATAATGCAAGCCAAGAGAAAAGGAAAGGACAAATTGGTCGACCGATGTTGATTTTGAAAGAGAGATTCGCATGATTGGCAACGAAAACATGGTAAACAGTTTGCTTTCGAAAGTTGTTATCATATTTTGAAGGGTTTGAACAAATATAATCCCGATTACTTAGCAAATAATCAAATAGTACACGAAAAGTCACCATATTCTTCTCCCTCAACACCAAATTCTTCACCATTTTCACAAGGTCCATCAAATTATTCACCGGATACCCCTACAAGCTCAAATTCCAACGTAGTTTTCAATAATTATATTGATGGTAATACTAAGGGAAAACTTCCGAGGAGGAATAAGGCAAAACCGGCTAGAAAATTAGCTCAAGAAGGAGGGAGTTCCGTAGGATTTAACATGGCGGAGTTTATGGATTATCAAAAGACCATCGCGAAGGAAAGATCCATTCAAAGGAAAATTCAAAACCGGGAGAGTAAGAAAAGTCGTCTTTCTCAAGAAAATTCCAGATTTGACCATGACAAGCATAACATTCTTCAAGCTAACACCTCAATTATGAACGCCCAACAACCGCATGTATGGCAAATCGAATTTGACAGATTCAAGCACGTATTGAAAAGCAAGTCGGATTTACTAACAACCGTGATGAAGAAGATGATGATGATGGAACTGATGATGAGTTTGATGAAATAATTCCTCTTAATGATTAATGTACTAGTTTAGAACTAGTTTAACGTAGCAGTTTAAGTTTTAATGTTCTAGTTTAAGTTATAATTTGATATGTTGTTATGCATTCCAATTAATATTAGTTTGAAATGAAATGTTGAAGCTTATTAATTAGAAAAATAACAATACATAACATAACCTAAACCAAGCTAAAACATTAAGAAAAATACATAAAATCATCTTCCATGCTCTCGCCAAAGATTCAATCTAAGATCATCTCTTAACTGGTCATACAAATTACGGTTCAATGTAGTTAGTCATTTGACCATAATTCCTTGCGGGGAGGCCTCTTTCGTGTCGAATCTCCGGCCTCAAATCTTCATCATCATAGTTAATCCAATCCGAATCACGTCCTGGTTTCTGAATTACCATGTTATGAAGAATTATGCAAGTGAGCATAGTCTTGTGCATTTCACGAGGACTCAACCCACGATATGGGCCACAAATGATAGCGAACTTCCTCTTCAAAATTCCAAAAGCGCGTTCCACATCCTTCCTCAGTGCCATTTGGGCATCGTTAAAATACCGGTATGAATGGCCCAATGCACTAGGAGGAGGCTGACGGTAGCATTGAACCAAGGTGGACCATTTTGGGTAGATACCATCCGCAAGATAATAGCCATGAGTGTACTGATGGCCGTTGATCATGAAACGGACGAGATGGAGAAATTCCATACTTCAAATCTTCAAACAGAGGCGACTTGTGCAAAACATTAATATCATTTTGTGAACCCTAAGACCAAAAAAAAAAGCGTGCCATATCCAACAATCGTAAGAAGCAAGACTTCTAGGATAACTGATTGGTTTTGGATAATGACCTTTATATTGACCACCCAATAAACAGGGCATCCATGCCATACCCAATGCATACAATCGAGACTACCTAGCATTCCCTGAATCCCCTTCCTCATTCTCCCTTAATATTTGTCTAACATCTTCGTCGGTTGGTTTTCGTAAATATGTTGGACCAAAATGATTAATCATTACTTCCCAAAAGAACAATGAAAGGTAAGTGTAAGAAGTTGTTTTACCCATACGAAGGTACTCATCATTCGCATCCATGGAGTGCCATAACCTAGAATCCTTAAAGCCGAAGTAACTTTTTGTTCGGGACTATGACCTCTAATATTCAAATTGCATCAAACCGATAATTGAATTGAGGTTCCACTCGACAAAGCTCTTCAATAATCTTTTTTACCGGATGACGAGGCATGCGGAATCGACCTTGAAAATCTCGATCGAGTACACACAATTGGGAAGAAAATAATCGTGCATGAGCTTCGATGGTAAAATTCCTCCTCGATACGTATATCTTCTTGATAATACTTCTTTGGGCTCGGAACTCTTGGTATTTGACCCGTATGTACAAGCATCATAGTTTCGATTAGATTCTCATCTTGACTTCCTCTTCACAATTTCTTGCAACCTCATACGATAAGTTTCTTGCTGTAACCTGAACATATTCATAATAATATCCCTTTCTTCATTGGATCTCGACATTGTGAAGCTTAAAATTGAGAATAAAGGAGTAATATCTTTAGAAGCAGGTGTGAGTTTTCTGTCGAGGTAAAATGACGTATATATAGGAACCATAGGGGAACTAGCCGTTGCAGAATAACTACTTGGCGATAACCATTGTATCGCCAGCGTTATTGTTTTTAACGAGCGATAAAGTCTTTATCGCTGGCGATATTGTCAATATCGCTCGCTAGGGATTCGATCGCTAAGCGGTTTCCCCATAGTGGCGCAAATGGTGGCATGCCAAACACCATTTTTTTGACATGTGCATAGGAAGAGGCCTTATGGAAAAGTTTGTCATTTACCCGTTGAACTTGAGTATATGGCTTTGCGACGATAAAGACGTGCAACACTAGTGAATTTTTAAAATTAAGTTTTTCCATGATAAGATGATTTCTCAAAAAAAAATTATTATGGAACAAAAAGTTCTCATATTTGGTTCTTTATTCCACTCTTTCCACCGTTAAACATAACTTTTCATAGGACCAAGCAGTTTTATGTTTTTTTTTTTTTGCCTTCGTTTTTTCCTTTATCAGTGTTTTTTCTCTCTTGGCTATGACAATGACAACAACACAATATTATATATTATAAGGGGAAAAATATTTGTAGCCCAAAACAAATAATTTCTATATCCAAAACCCACCTTTTATATTGTTTATATGGGTAACCCAAAATTTTGATAAATGAAAATAGAATTACAAAGATAACCTTTAACCTAAATAATAAAAAAATTAAATCCTTTTTAAAAAAACAAAATAGTCCCGAGTAATCAGATATTTCCTTAAAAGTCTTACTAAAATAACTCTTTTTTGACTTTTTTTCTCAACCAACACCTAAAATAACTCTACTTCTTAAATATTAGTAATCGGTTACCAAAATTATTGTAATTCCTAAAAATCCTCACTGAATAACTCCTCCTGATTTTTCTCTTTGTAATTCTTAAAAACCTCCTAAAATAACTCGTTTGACTATTTAAGTGTTCATTGATTTATTATTATTTTTTTCAGTACCCGTATTAGGGGATAAATGACTTCTTCACTAATCAAATTTTTAATCGTACCCATACTATGTGATAAATGGATTTTCGACCGACCATGATAATTTGATTTGTCATCACCTAAGACATATGTGATAAATGGATATTTCAGATAAAAGAATATGTTTTCTTGGCCTTTCACCTTGAGATGAAAATTCCATTTTTCACAATTTTTTTTTATGGCGATGAGATTTTTAAGTTCGCGAAATTTGCAATTTTCATGGTTCGCGTGACTAGTGAAAATTGTAAATATCGCATGCAATATTTACTTGTGAAAATTATAGTTTTCAAAAGTTCGTGACTAGGGAAATTTGGAATTTTCATGGTTCCATGACTAGTGAAAATTGTAATCATCGCATGCAGTATTTAGTTGTGCGAGATGCAACTTTCATTTTGAGTGATGTGCAATTGCTTTTTGTCATATGTCGTTGTCGTGAAAGATGTAGTTATCATTTTTGACAATCGCGAACACATCACTTTTTACATAAAATAGCTTCACAATTCACATCCAGTGAAAAGAATGCTTCAAGAAAAGAAAAATCCAGTTAAAAGAAGCCATAATTTTTAACTTCACAATTCACCTGGTATGAAAAAAATAAGAAAATATGAAATATATATGTGTGAATATTGAATTTTTCACAAGCCAGCGACCGTGATAGTTGTAGTTTTACATTTAATACAACATTTTTAGGAAATTGTGTTTCCTGCGTTGGTTTCTCACTTTCCTAATCAAGTTAAGGAGATGAAATATGATCAGAAAACCTGCCTTATTGAAGAGCCCTTAAATCTTACGGATTCAAACGGCCTCTTAGGAAAAGAAGAAATATCGACTGGCCATTTATAATTTAGAACTTTCTAATACCTCGAACAACACATATAAAAAAATGAGATCCAGTAGTACCAGGTATAGGGATTGTCATGGGGAGGGTATGGGGCGGGTATGCCAATCCCAGTCACTGCCCCGTTCATAAAAAAATACCCATACCCTCCCCATTACCCACATTAATTGGGACGGGGCGGGTATGGGGAATACCCGTATGGGGCGGGTTTCCCATGGGTTACCCGTAACACGGTGTTAATATATATATGTATTTATGATCAAAATTTAAACAAAAATAATAACATAAGAATAATGCATTCTAAAATTTAAAATTCAAAATTCATCTTAAAGTGAACAAAAGAATCAGAAATGACTTATTAGTTTTGCTACTTTTTCCTTTCTCATTCTATCTTCGTCCATGTTAACCATTGCATTATCTGTATCTCTTTCACTATTTTAACTTTTAGAGAATGTGTCTGATCACAACGAAGAAGCGAAAGTGATGAATATACAAGAACAATCAAGAATATAATAATGAAAGAAGTGGTAGAAGTATAAAAATAAATGAAAGAAAGCTCGACTAAGTGGTAGAAGTATAAAAATTCGATACGAATTCTAGCATAAATGTCTAAACCATTATAATATGAAAGCTACGGGGCGGGTATGGGGCGGGGACCTTGAATCCCATCCCCACCCCATCCCCGTAGCTTAGGTTTCGGGTATTACCCATACCCGACCCCATCCCCATTTATGCGGGTAAAACCCTACCCAAACGGGGCGGGTACCCACGTGGATGGATTTGGGTGGGGCAAATGGCCATCCCTAACCAGGTACAACGTCGGCCATGGAATAAATCTCAGGTTCAGAGTATTTCTTGACAAAGTTCTCATCATCAAAGTTTAATTCAGCCCCCGTAATCAATTCTTCGGTAGTGAAATCATCTCCTTGATTCACCACTCTACCGACTCCTCTCTCCCCGTTTTTTTTTGGCATCGTACAAGAACAAGCAATTCACGATTTCTCCCTAAATAACAACAAACCTACTTCCAGGATGAGCATGAAATAAATCAAGCATGATGCCATTGCTAAAAAAGTCAAGACTTCGACATCTTTTCATCTCTATAATTAAATGAAAACAAAACCAGACAACAATTGCTAGCAAGATAGTTTTGAGAGAGAAGAAATCCTAATAAGATTTTTGATCAAGATATGGAGTGAAAAGTGGAAAGATTTTTTGAGAGAGAGGAAAAGGGGAAATTTAAATCTACAAAACACTCCATTACCGAAAATAATGCAAATGAATTAATGCACAAGATATTTGGTAAATATTTTTAATAAATTTGTTAGTCAAATTAATGCACCGTAAAATTTGGTAATTATCTTCTCTCATTACCTCCACAAATTAGGGATGGCCATTTGCCCCACCCAAACCCATCCCCGTGGGTACCCGCCCCGTTTGGGTAGGGTTTTACCGGCACAAATGGGGATGGGGTCGGGTATGGGTAGGGGTGTTCATGGTCGGTTTTGGTTCGGTTTCAAGCCATACCAAACCGAAACCAATACTATCGGTTTCTAAAAATTGAAACCAAACCAATCCATTAACCATTGGTTAGGTTTCCAAATGGTTCCAAAATACAGTTTTTCCCAGTGGTTTTTGGTTAACCAATAATTATATCAAACCAAAAAAAAAATTACACTAATTCACAGAAAAAAATAGTATTGGTTTACAAAAATTTACAGAGAAAAAATAAATAAAAAGAATATCAAGAGTAGTTAAAGCTTACTCTAAATCTAGAGATCAAAAGAAGATTTAACTAATGGCAATGACATCTCTAATGAAAATTTAATCAATGATTTTTTTTTTTTATCAATATTCGGTTAACCATTGGTTATTGGTTCGGTTTCTCTATCATACCAAAACCAAACAATTAATCTCGGTTTTCATCTTTTCTAAACCAAAACCAACCATTAGTTAATGGTTCGGTTCGGTTTCCCCCTAATCGGTTTGGTTTGGTTCGGTTTCTCGGTTAACCAGTAACCATGAACACCCCTAGGTATGGGTAATACCCGAAACCTAAGCTGCGGGGATGGGGTGGGGATGGGATTCAAGGTCCCCGCCCATACCCGCCCCGTAACTTTCATATTATAAGGGTTTAGACTTTTATGCAAAAATTCATATCGAATTTTTATACTTCTACCACTTAGTCGAGCTTTCTTTCATTTATTTTTATACTTCTGCCACTTCTTTCATTTATTATATTCTTGATCGTTCTTGTATATTCATCACTTTCACTTCTTTGTTGTGATCAGACAAATTCTCTAAAAGTTAAAATAGTGAAAGTGATACAAATAATGCAATGGTTAACATGGCCGAAGATAGAATGAGAAAGGAAAAAGTAGCAAAACTAATAAGTCATTTACAGATTCTTTTGTTCACTTTAAGATGAATTTCTGAATTTTAAATTTTAGAATGCATTATTCTTATGTTATTAATTTTGTTTAAGTTTTGATTATAAATACATATATGTATTAACACCGTGTTACTGGTAACCCATGGAAACCCGCCCCATACGGTATTCCCCATACCCGCCCCGCCCCAATTCATGTGGGTAATGGGGCGGGTATGGGTAATGTTTTTACGAACGGGGCAGTGACTGGGATTGGCATACCCGCCCCATGACCATCCCTACCACAAATGATGCCCACACCTAATTGACTAAATCAACGACTGTTTTTTTTTTTTAAATTTTTTTTGCTAATATATATTATAATCACGCGGTGTGGTGTATTACGTGACACAAATGGATGAGAACGAATATTGTACGTTGACATTATGGTTGGTGCTTGCTTAATTTTAGCCTTTTGCTAATTGGGATAAACAGTTGGAGTGTAGCTGCTAAACCATTGTTCCCTATGATAGCGTTCCTGACTTTGAAAATGATCTTTATCACAGATTTCAAGAACTCCTAATATAATCTTATCTAGTTGTACTCTCATAAACAACTTACAATGTAATCAATTTTACGTAACCAACAACTCCAAATTTCAAGTCTTTCAAAATATCACTTATCTTGAAGAGACTTTTCCCATACCTGTTTTCCTAAAAAAGTCTCTCAAAATCTCTAAAAGCAACAAATTTTGAAATCTAAATCTAATAACAAGGATGTTTCTGTGATTCTTAAGAATTCTCGATCCAATAACATGGAGTTTTGGAGAATTGAATACACTTAAAAAATACTCCCTCCGTTCTTTTTTAATAAGCTGGTTTTGTTTTTTGAGAAAATTAAGGAAATTAAGAGAACTAATCATTGAAAGTGGTCCTCATGACACTTGTCGATAAAAGAAGTGAAGTGAAATGGTCCGCATTACACTTGTCAGTAAAAGAAGTAAAGTGAAATGGTCCCATGACAAGTCTATTTTTTTGAAATATTTATTTATAGAAACCGGCCTATTATTTAAGAACGGAGGGAGTATATTTATCCATTAACAAGCAAGCGTAAGAGACTCCCTTGGTTCTCTATTGATTCATTAATATTTTTTCTCATTGTGCAGTTGGGATCGAAGATATCATCAAGGTTTATAAAGGGATAGCTGGAACTGAAAAGCGTGTACAGACAATTCTATTTTATTTTATTTTTATTTTTTTTTAAATATCATTTCAGAAAATATTCTTATCCTTTTTTAGTTGGTAGATGTACTTTCAGAGATTTCAAGAATAGAGTTGTTTGATTTCCATGGATAAGCATTGATCAATATGACTAATTTCTTCGTGTCAAAAAAGAAAAAAGAATAACTGATTTCAGCAAAAAAAGAAAGGAAAAAAAAAAAGAAAAAAAAAAGTGTTCTGATTAATTACACAACAACTCACTAATTTTTAGAGTAGAGTACATTTGCAATTATAGATATGATAACTAGTGAAACAAAAGAACAAAAGTTATACTGTGTCATCTGACAGACTTCTCAAAATAGTTCCAACTTTTAACCATATAATGCACGCCATGGTTCTTGTGATTCCTTTGTTTTCTCGGCAGGGCTCCAGTTCACTTGGTCTTTTGAGAAGTACAAACCTGTTTTGCTTGCTAAGTGCTCTCCCATCTCATATAATACCTAATGAAAACAATGTGATGAGCAAAAGGTGTGAAAGCGCATAGGTTTAAACCAAAAAAATGTGTAGATAAAGTTCCAAACAAGACATATGACTATATGATTGCTTCCTAGATTTACTTGATCATCATCCATTAATTCTTACTGCTTCTAGACTGTTTAAAAGAAAAATCATAGGAATCACAGTATAACATTTTCTGCAAACTAATGACATAGAAGTACCTCAAGATCTTCAGGAATAGTTTTCTTGATCCGATGTCCACTTCCTAGTCCAATGAGAAGAACAGCTGGCAGCTTCAATGCACGGACTGAATGAAGCAAGCATGCTAGAGGTTCATAATCAATCTGCAATGAAGAAGGGGGGTTCTCGACTCCAGCAAGCATGGCCTGGATGAAGTCTGTTACTGGGCCTATTTGGGTACAGTAAAGGGTCACCATTTTGCTAATAAATGTTGAATTTGTGACTTCAGAAGAAAGCTTTGCTGTTGGTACAAAGAATGGAAGTATGATTGTGGGGTAAGATGATGAGTTTTCCCCTCTGATTAATGCTAAAATTTCACTAATGACACAAGCAATAACTGGTGTCTTATAGTTTTGTAGAAGCAGGACGGACACCTGGAAGAAAAAAAATCAATAGCTTAAATAAAATATAAGCTTCAGCACAGTGAAGAAATAATCTGAGCAGACCTTATAAGAAACTAACTGGGGACAGGGTAAAGGAAGCTTGGTGTAGTATCGAGCTACACCAAAGGCATGTAGCATGGGGGTGTAATACACTCTGGAATTTATGCCTACAAACCAAAGTGTGCCTCATTGTTGTAGTTTAGCCATTACACAGTGACTATCTCATGTACATCTATATACTACAAGACACATGGAACTATACAAACCAAATGGAATACAAGTGTGTTTCTTGGTTGAATGCAGTTCTACCAGTTCCATCTCTACCAAAGTCAAGATCAGGATGAGTGGTTTTCGCCTCTTTCTTGCACTAGGAACTGATGGTTCGAGCTTTCTCGTGGCAAGGTCATTTTGATTATCTGGAATAGGGACCTAAAACATAAGCCAGTTCCTCTTACTGCGTACCCATAATCTAAACCAGAGATCTGATAATTAGTTATGGACTGACAATGTCTTCAGGCATTTGGTACTTAATCTCTTAATACACAAAACTAAATAAAAATTCTTTCATATTTCATCTGATTTTGTAATATCTTCAAGTCTTACTACATAATCATCTATGGTACACATTTGGTTCCTCTTGATGCAAAGAATTTACAACCATTTAACTGATCAAATAAAATCATAGATTTCTAGTTTTTGCGCAAACCCTAATGAAAAAGCAAAGCAAAAAAAAAAAAATCTACTGTAAACTGATAGCATTATATGGTTTTCAAAAATACAACATTACCTGATACGATCCTTGATTATCAATGAAATGGGAGAGATCAACACAAGCCTTGCAATCTCTAATTCCATACTTCTCTAATGATATCTCCAAAGAAGTTTCTCTACAAAGAAAATCAAATTAGATACCTGGGTTATCAAATTGAAGATGCGAGTGCTATTAGGGTTTCAGACATAAGAATGATTTGCAATGGAAATAAAGTTAAATATGAGAGAGAGTGAGAGAGCTTACTTCTTCTCAAGTTGAGAATTAGGGTTAGGTTGAAGAGCTTTAAACATTGCAGGGCCAACACCTTTGTCATCTCTGAAGAGGATGATTACCTTTGGAGCTACTTTCATCATCTCGAATCTCTATTTTTCTCAGGGGAAGACAAGTTTGATGTGAGAACTGGCGCAACTAACTAGTGAAAGATTTGATTTATCCTTGAATACCCTAAAGTTTACACTGTTGCACTGTTTTCAATTCCCTTAAAATTTACCATCTAACCATGGCACACTGTTAACGGCACAAGTGAGACAGTAAGACCTTGTTTGTTTGTCCGAATCAGCCCCTGACTCGCACCGAGTCAGCAGTCACACCATTTGTTTTCTATTTTGAGTCAGATATGACTCAACCTCTGACTCAGACATAACCCCTGATTCGGACCCGTTTGTGTCATGTAACAAAATACCCCTGACTCATGGGACCAAACCACTGACTCACAAATTTTTGAGTCAGATGAGTCAGATCTGACTCAAAACAAACGTATCGAAACATATCCATATGAGTCAGGTGATTTCACTCAGATCCAGACGACTTAGATGAGTCAGGAGTAAACAAATATGGTGGAAATGTCTCAAATCAAATTTGTGAGGCCGGTTTCTACGACAACTATAATGTCTCAAATCAAATTTGTGAGGCCGGTTTCTACGACAACTATAAAAAGGTTTTGATTTGGCATGCTAGGTGGTCTGGAAAACTAACCACGTCATTACCAGAAAACCATTCAATGATAGAGTTGCTAACAAGCCATGGAAGAGTTACCATCGCTAGCGACAGAGTGTTGATAGCTGGCGTTGGCATTTTTACCGCTCGGTCGAGATTTTATCGTAGACGCACCTGTTTTCTTCCTATATATACACCTCACTAATTTTAATTTACTAACACCTATTTTTACATAAATTTTACACTATCGACCTTCCTTTTTGTCTTTATTCTCTGGGTTTTTACTTTTAATTTCATAATCAATGGATCTTGTATGGTTTGATTTGATGTTGCAACAACTTAATGATGAGGCAGATGAAGATAGAGAATTAACCAACACTATGATGCTGGCACATTCGGGCCATATATGCAGAGTTGCATAGCTAAAACATACTTACAAGAAGATATACGTATCGAGGGAGGAAATGGTTCCACCAGAAGTTGATGCACGATTATTTTCTTCTCGATTGTGAGTTTTCTAATTAAGATTTTCTACAACGGTTCAATATGCAGCGACACTTGGTGATTTAGACTATTATTTAGCTTTGTGAGGTGGAACCTCAATTTTATTATTGTCTAATACATTGAATATTAGAGGTCATATTCATGAACAAAAGGTTACTTCGGCCCTAAGGATTCTAGGTTATGACATATGTGCCAATTCAAACGATGAATACCTTCGTATAGACAAAACAACTACATACAAGTATCATTCATTGTTTTTCGAAACAACGATTAATCATTTTGGTCCAACGTATATACAAAAACTAACCGGGGGAGGTGTTAGAGAAATATTAAAGCAAAACCAGGATAGGGGATTTCCAGGAATGTCAAGTAGTCTTGGTTGTATGCATTGGGTATGGACAGGATGCCCTACCTATTGGGCCAGTTATATAAGAGTCATTAGCCAAAACCAACGGTTATCCTTGAAGTTACCGCTTCTTATGATCGTTGAATATGACACGCTTTTTTGGGTCTTTTGGGTTCACAAAATGAATATTTGGCATAAATCTCCTTTGTTTGAAGATCTAAAGTATGGAATTTGTCCAAAGTATGGACATGATGCCCTACCTATTAGGCCAGTTATATAAGAGTCATTAACCAAAACCAACGGTTATCCTTGAAGTTACTGCTTCTTATGGTCGTTGAATATGGCATGCTTTTTTGGGTCTTCTAGGTTTACAAAATGAATATTTGGCATAAATCTCCTATTTTTGAAGATCTAAAGTATGGAATTTGTCCAAAGTACACAATTAACAACCATCAATACATTCATGGGTATTATCTTGCGGATGGAGCCTATCGAAAATGGCCAACCTTATTCAAGCGTACTGGCACATCGCATGGTGATTTGGGTCGTTCATATATGTATTTTAATAACAGACAAATGTATTTGAGGAAGAATATGTAATGGGCTCTTGGAATTCTGAATCTAAAGTTTGTTGTCATTTGTGGGCCATATCGTAGTTTATATTCTCCTAAACAATATACGACTATGCTCACTTGCATAATTATGCATAACATGGTAATTCAGGAAAACCAACGTAATAAAGGTCAAACCGACCATGATGACCAAGATTTGAGGCATGAGATTCAACCACAAAGAGGACTACCTGTATGAAATCATACGCAAATGACTAGTCATATTCAAATTTGAAATCTTTATGACATGTTAAAAGAAGATATGAAAGTGAATCTTTGAGCCGAGTTTGGAAGATCGAGCGGACGTGATTTTTAAGTTTTATTTAATTATTAGTTTAAACATTTAGTTGTTTAGTTTATTAGTTTATTTAGTATTAATTTTTATAAACATATTCACTTAGCGGTTTTCAGTTGATCGGGCGACAAACATACTACCGGTAACGATTTGTTTATCCTCAAAGGCTTTAAATAAATCACCATATCAAAATCACACCTTCTACACCAACCTTTTACAAAAAAATAAAATAAAATAAATCCCCACTCTAAGATCCATAAATATGGTTAATCCTAACTTTATTTTAGACGATGATTTATCTCTCTGCAAAAACTATGTAGTATGCTATTCGAAGAGAGGTGAAGAACGACGCCAAAATGGTCTTGTTATTAAGCTAAAGTTCATGAAATCTTCTGCAATGACACAGGTAACCTTCACAGCCGGGATCGTTCAATATTGCTTTGTCGATTTTTTGTAATAAGAAAACAAGTTGAAGAAATTATACCTTTATTTTGGATTATAAGTCGATATAGGCTTAGCGTGAAACTTATCATGAAACTGTTGTGCGATCTCGAGAAGAATCGCGAAGATGAAATCCTCAAGGATTTACTCCTTACCCATATGAGGTTTTAATACGATGTGATGATGTTTAATGTGGTTTTATCATTAAGTAAAACTTATTAACTATAATTAAGTAAATTTTATCATTTCAAATTCAAGTTAAATAGAATTAAGTAAACATTTTAAAATCCACCTTGATACATCAATGATCATTAATTAAGAGGTTTTATTTCATCATTTTCATCATCATCTTCACGAATTGGGTTGTTACATGTTGGTTGTTATTCTATCTCTCCTTGTAGCTTATCAAAAATCCATTCGTCATACATATTTTTGTTGGTCGTTCATTATTGTAGTGCCTTGGTCGTTCATATTTTTGTTAGTCGTAGAGAATTTTTCTTGAGAAAGTCACATTTTTCTCCTTATTTTGAAATTTTCGGTCAACCGTTTTCTCCCTCGTCGTTCTTTTGATGTTCCACAAACTCCCCCCCATGTTAAAACCTTCAAAGTATATTATTTCTTGAGCAAAGAGATTCACCGCTTCGGAAACCATAAGAATTCTTTTTGATTTCTATGGAGAACAAATTTGTTTTTGATTTGATACATTGGGCTAGAAAACCTAACAAAACAAATCATCGCGAGGATCCTAAAAGTTCCCTTAGTGACAAAAAATGATAGATATATAGGAACCCCTTTTTTCTTTGATAAAAATAGAAAAGAAAACTTCGAACCTCTTCTACAAAAATACTATGCCACTCTTCAAAGTTGGAAATCTAAGTTACTCTCTCAAGCTGGCGGAACAATTCTAATAAAGTCCATCCTTCAAGCTTTCCAACCTACCAGATGCAAGTGCTTTCTCTCCCCAAAGAAGCGCTAGATCAAATAGACAGAATTCAAAGAGACTTTGGTGGAATAAAAATAAACCGAAGAGCAGGGGAGGCTATATAAAAGGCCTGGATAAGCATATGCAAGCCTATTTCTCAAGGAGGTCTAGGTATAAAGAATCCACACAAATTTAACATAGCTTTCCTTACTAAACTAGCCAGTCGTCTCATTTCAGACCAAGATCAACTTTGGGCTCAACTTCTCAAAGCTAAATATTTCCCAAAATCTCATCCCCTGGAGTTCTCTAGGTCTTCTAAATTATCATGGATTTGGGCTAGCATAAAAAAGGGGCTGGAGCTCATTAAAGGTAATTTTTTCTGGTAAGTAAAAAATTGAGCTTCTACAAAAATTTGGGAAGACAAATGGGTGCCTAATACAAATATTATTCAAAAACCCATTAATATTCAAGATTCTGTTCCGCAGAGGGTAAATGAGTTGATGACTCCTGAAGATACTTGGGATCAAGACAAGCTCAATATCTACTTTGAACCAGATATAAAAGCTAAGATTCTAGCCATTTCTCCGAAAAGACAAGAACAAGGAAAAATAAGATGGCAACATCACCCCTCATGAATCTTCTCGGCAAAAAATGTATATAACTTTATCATAAGTCAAAACCAAGAAGATAATAGCCTAAATACCTTTCCATGGCAAAAAAATATAGAAGATACAAGTAATTCCTAGAATCAAATTATTTGTCTGGAAATTAGCTCAAAAAGCCTTCCAACGAATTTAAGACTCGGAACTCATAATACAGACATAAACACAGAGTGCCCAATGTACGAGCAAGAATCAGAACAACACTTATTTCGGTTTTGCCCTTTTGCAAGAGCCATTTGGTTTGGTCTCTCTTTAGAAACAGTGAATACGAGAATTGGTTCGGACTCCATAGTTAATTGGATAAATGAGTGGATCACGGATCAAGAATTCTTACAATGGTCCAATAAAATCGCAACTATATCTTGGTTTATTTGGAAGTACAGATGTTCAGTGGTTTTTGAAAAAATCATTCCAAATCTGAATCAACTCATAGAAAAAAATCATTCCAAATCAAAGAGAGAAATATACCCAAGAATCAACTCATAGAGCAAATCAATAAATTCCTCCTCGCGCACAAAAGCCTTGTTAAAAGCCTCCTCATGGTTAAGTTCTCAAGAAAAGATCCAACAAAAAATGAAGAACAAAGAGAGAAATATCCCCAAGGAAAGATTGTCCGACTTAAAGATGGACTGGATAATCTTTATTAATGCAACTTTTAAAAAAGAAGATTCAACGATGGGATACACGCTTATTAGGTTAATATTAGTAGTTAGACTTTAGATCAAGGTCTACTTTACTTGCTCCACGGAATCCCTCAAGGTGGACAACAAATCTTTCCCCTAACTTTCACTAGTGCAAATTAACAAATCAATTTAGCGTGCACATTCAATCAATAAGAAAATTAGCTACTCATGTTTTTGAAATTCACACAAAATAATTAAAAGGAGAATTTTCAAGTTCACACAAATAATTAAGAAGAAGAATTGAAAGCAAAAACACAAGTGTTGTGTGTGTAGAGAGATGTGTAAAAGATATATGAAAAGATGTGTAAAAAGTGTGTAGAGAACTTCTCTACTTATAGGCTTCAATGTTCTCCAAATCTTCCAAGGTGGGCCTCCTCGCCTTTTTACTCACTTGAGTTGGATCGGCTTCGGATCGGTCATGCGTCTAACGATTCAATCAAAAGCCTTGTTAAAAGCCTCCTCATGGTTAAGTGAAAATATATTATCTAGTGTTTCGCTAGCAATGATTCGAAAAGATAGTTTTCAAAACATTTGGGATCAAAACGCCCAACATAAGAAACGATCAACAAGACTTGCAAAGATTCTCCTTGGAACGCGATAATACCATCCAGAAACTATCTCAATTGAATAATTTCTTCTTCTTTTCCTCCGGAAAATCTTCCAAAACATGCCCAAGAAAAAAAGTATATAAAATAGGATGTAAATATAAAAGTATATAAACTATAACTATGCAATGGATTACATTGCTAAAGAAGCTCGGATAAAGCAACTTAGGCACATGTCTTCCAATATTCAGCAAAGAGTTTTAAAATCTAGTGTTATTTCCAATGTTTTTATCAAAAACGAGATTATAAATCTCTTGTACTTTGTTATATGATCAATATAATTTTGCTTTTTCATAAAAAAAAAAAAAAGTTACAACAAATGTAAATCAAATAACTCATATATATTCATTATATCTGATTCGACTTTCTACAATTGACTCGTTCTTATTTTGAAAATAATAGCGTTATAAAAACTTTAAACCCAGTCAGATATGTATCTCTCAGTTAGGCCCGTATCATCTACCGTCTTTAGTGTCAAGAACCGCTGATTTAGATGATGGAGCCGATCATAAAAAAAAATAAACTTGCTAGTAACAAGAAGTTGGGGTGCACATATGTCGTATAATATGGACAAAAAAAAGAAAGAAAAAGGATCCACTTGAATTTGTTTCGATAACCGAATTCATTGAATTTGAAATACAAAGAATAAGGATAACAAGTTCTTGCTTCGACAAAAGAACCAAGCATGGACTAAACTCTTTCCGCTACCATAGATATCCGATCATCCTTCTATACGACGGGAATCAGAGGCACGAACTGAGTCAGAAATATGAGTCAAGTCGGATTCAAGATGAGTCAAATCGGATCCAAACAAACAAGGATAAGGTGTAACTACACGTCACGTCACATAGACAAAAGAACCAAGCATGGACTAAACTCTTTCGGCTAACATAGATATCTGATCTCCTAATCCTTCTATACTACGGGAACCAGAGGTAAGCCAAGTCAGAAATATGAGTCAAGTCGGAATCTGACTCGGACTGAGTCAGAATGAGAATCGGATCCAAACAAACGAAGACAAGGTGTAACTGCACGTGCACATAAACCTGCAGCAAGCATAATGACTAGATATGATTTAGATCTGAACAGAAGTCTTCAAGAAACAAACGATCCTACGTATAAAAGCGTTAACGTTTGTTTGAAGGTGAATTGTAATAGCAGTTGTACCAAATTTTACCAGAGCAGGAGCAGGCATGGACTGGCTGTGGACTCTCATCGAGCTTCTTCTCATCCCGGCTCTGGTTATTTTCCTCTCTGAATATCTTTATCATTCTCTCAATCTCTATTAGGTTCTCACTTAACGATTGATCTTGTTCATAACTATCCACAGGTATTATTATTAGGGTTTATTGTATCGCTTCTGTTTGAAGCATTCAGAAGGAGATCAACTTCTAGGTAAGTTCCAACGAAATTCCCTTAGGTTACATCTATTTGTCTCTGAATTGCGATTATAAGCTAATTATTATGCTAATATTTTTATTTGTTGCAGTCTTCACGATGGCCATCTTTCTTTTGAAGATCCGAAATCGAAAAAAAAGGTAAAATTTATGTTTTGTGGGCTAGAATTAGGCATCTTGAAGAGATTTAATTGAACCTTTTTTTTTTTTTTTGATTTGAATTTGTAGTTATATTTTTGCTTTCTTTCTAATTTAATATATCAACAATTTGAGCTGATAAATGAACTTGTACAAGTACATCAAATTGAGTAATTGCTAGTGGCTTTTGACATAGGCTTGTAATCCTAGCGGAAATTGATCCTTATCTATATAAAAAATGAGTACTTTAAACATCTGTTTAAAAGTTTTGGTTCATTTTTATTTATATTTCACCGTTATATTCTACCGGACAAGTGTTTTTATTGCTTCAGTTTAAGCAATTGGTTATACATGGTATTATCTCCACGTTTGTTGATGAAGCTTTGGATAAATCATTCAAGACTTTCCCATGTGCACCTCTTAAAAACTTCGAGCATATTCCATTTTGTCAATGAATAGTATTGCTCACAACTTCATCTATGATCGCATGCAATGATCTGATGACTGAATTTCTTAGAGTCTGTTATCTTTATTACGTTGATCAATATTAAATCCTTAGGCGAAGATATTGTTTTAAATCTGATGCTTGTAGTTATGCACAATAAGGGTGCACAATGCACCTAATCTTGTTTGTTTTAATGTCTTCACATGTAAGGATTCAGTCTACAAATCAATAGAATTTCACTGGGTGCTGAAGTAGTGGATTTGTGATCACTGATGTGTTAATTATGATATAACCGGGTGCATTTTCATTTATCATGCATACACTGCTGAAACTGAATAGTGACTGCTGAAAAAACAAAATTTTTAGATACACAGTTATCGAATGGAAACCTTATGATCTTCTGATTGTGTTGGTAACATTTTTGGCAGGTGCCATTTCCCACGATATTTGATCCTGCCGAGAAGTACATTTCTCTGATAATTCCTGCATTCAATGAAGAGCAGAGGCTTCCTAGTGCGCTTGACGAAACTCTGATGTAAGTTGATCTGTAACCATTATGAGGTGCACTCTTTTGCGTTATATCTCAATCACCATTTTCTTTTGTTATTCCATTAATCGCCCTTTAAATGTTTCTAAATGTGATGTCCACTATGGATAATCAGTGAGAGGTGCACTTGTATACTTCTTTGTTCTCGTTAACATATATCTTGATCCAAGCTACATGCTCAGAGCATGCAGAAAATTAGGGAATTGCAGATCAACTAGCAACAAGTTATAAGAAATGGAAAATTGGCCAACTATACTGTACTTGTAAAAAGAAGAGGTGTACACATGCAGTCAAATGTTTACTTTCTAGCCTGGGGAATAGCCTTTTGTGCTAGGTTTTTGGGTTTGATTTATTTCGTCATCTTGAAAGTAGGATTGGTCACTGCAGTAATTTTATTTCTTTCACTCCTAATCAGTGCCATTAGAAATTTATGCTCTTCCTTGTTCTGGAGCTTTATGGTGTCTATAAGCTTCCCTGACTTGCTGATTCGAAATGACTTGCTGTTAGAAAAGCTGAATTCCTCACCTACTACTGCTGGCAATACCACTCATTAAGTAGGTCCTCGACACTCCTTCTGTGAAGAGGTTCATCACATTCTGTTCCATGAGAAAACATCATAACACAGAGGTCACCCTTTTATGTTATGATCTTATTCTTGTGACTGTAGATGATCAGATGCTCGCAGTTGAAGCATTTCCCATTTACTATATGAATGAGCCTAAGATGATAGAATATTGTACAAGGGTCTGAAACCATGTCAGGTTATTGCATTTAATCGTTAGGTTTATCCGTTTATGTCATATAAACCGTGTATTGAAATAAACAACTGAATACTTACTAATTCAACAAAAGTCTAATAATCTAATAGCTCAGTGACCCCATAGATTCTTAACCTTCATTCTTGATACAACCTGGTAATATGATAAATTTACAACCCAATATTATCTCTTACTAGAATTTTCCTTAGAATTTTCAAATTCCGGTTGCAAAATATTATCTCTTACTAGTGCACATGCACATGACATGATGCTTGTTCTTGGTTTTCCAATGTAAAGGATACCTCTTTTTGTTGTTCAGTTAAGTATAAAGTAGTTACAGCATAGCTAAATCTCTAAAAACGGTTGGTTCTCTGATATGTAGTTATCTTCAACAAAGAGCTGCAAATGACAAAGCCTTCTCCTACGAGGTATGTTCTGAACTTCTGACTGAAGTGCAATAATGCATTCTTTGGTTCAGGATTATGAGAATATATTTCTCCTTAATTGCTTCTAGTGATAATTTATCCTACTCATATGTTATACATCATTCTCGCATTATATCCTTCTTTATAATGGTATACCGGGGAGTTTGTCAAATTCAGATTAAGAGCTGAGGGATTTACATTCTATTTCATTCTTCATCTCCCAGATATGAAAACTACAATTCACGAGTTCAATTAACTATATAGTCGGTCACTAATAGTCTATAGGCAGTGCATTGTAAGTGGTGAAAGGTCAATGTTTTTTTTTTTATTGATCAGATGAAAGGTCAATGTTCGACAAAGCTTAATAAGCATTCACATATAACGTTTTCCTTTATATCTCTTAAATGGAAAATACGATCCTACTTATTGGAACTATGTATACTATTATGCCAAACAGTGACAAACAGATTAGAGACTATATACATCAGGTAGAATTGTTATAACATTGATGTTCATAGTCAATTTCATATTACTTAATCTTTTTTGATTTGTCACCACTAGGTGAGATGAATTTAGGTAGTTCGAATCTAATAATGATTAGGGTCTTGGAATGAATTATTAAGTCATGGCATACAAATATGGAAGTTGGGGGTTTCTTTTGTCCACCTTAATGCACCATTATATCATGTCTCTGTACTTGGGTAGCTGGGTTCTAGTGCTCACACTCTGGGAAAATATCTCTCTCTGGTTTTTCAAATGAATTGTGAAGCAATGGCTAATCCATACAAGACCACCTTTGCAAAATATCAGCTAATTCTTTCACTTATGAAACTGTGAAAGCTTACAAAGACCTCGTGTTCTATTCTACTCTGTTTTTACTTCTTAGCTATATCTGACACCCTATTCCAACAATTTGAAATACAGTCAGTTTCTGCTGACATCTGTAATGTGTATCTATGTTGTTAAGGGCGATGCGTTGGGTACAAATATGGAGCCGTGGGTTGCTGCTGCAGACAAATACCCCCAATATATCATATATACTAGTAATGCTATATTTGTTAGAACAAACCCTAGTCACGTGACATAGACCCAAATGTGAACAAAGTGGATTCAACTGTAAACTAGAAGCCTAAATGCTAGTTTTAGGGTTTCCTTAAGAATTCTAGAAAAGGCTAGCGAGGCGCCCAGGCAAAAAAGATGCCACTTCGGTGCCTAGGCAGCGCCGCAGAAATGTAGATGTGTATGCATCTTTGAGCTACTAAGAGAACTGTTTGGAGACTCAGTAGTACACTATTGATTCATTAAATTATGTGATTTTCTCTCTTTCCTAAATATACAGTCAGAGGCAGATAAGATAACTAAGTTCTTTATAGAGTATGCTTATGTTTTCTTAAGTATGCTTTCTTCAGGCAGGGTCGCGTTTTGAGCTATTGAATCACTTCTGAAACAGGTGGTGCTAGTGGATGATGGCAGTACCGACGGTACAATAATGGTAGCTTCTGACTTCATAAAGAATTACTCAATAGACAATGTAAGGGTAATTCCTCTTGGGAGAAATCAGGGGAAGGGGGAAGCTATCAGAAAGGTGAATCTCCCTCCATGCCTTATATTTGTTAGATTAACACATTATTCGAAAACCTAAATCTCGCTCACTGTGGACTCTTGAAGTTCTTGAGCTTTATAGATGTAACTCTGAAAGAGGTGTAGTTACGGTCACATGCCATTTATTCTGTGTTGCTCTTTCTGATGTTGTTTATTTTGTTCAATAATATTGACTGAAGTTATTTAATTCTGCGAAAGCAATGTAAAACAGGGAATGCTTCATTCACGTGGTGAACTACTGTTAATGCTTGACGCTGATGGCGCAACCAAGGTTAATGACCTTGAAAAACTTGAAAGTCAGGTTTGTATCTATCCGAGGGCTTTCACATTGTGTGTCGTTGATCTATTTTTCAAATGGCATTATTAGCTGATCTTTCTCCATCAGATACGTGTGCAAGCTGAAAAGGAAATTCAGTCGGCTGCAGTACCTAGTGATTCTAGCTCAAGAATATCGGATATCCCGATTGCTGCATTTGGTTCTCGTGCTCATCTTGAGGAGAAGGCTCTAGCATCGGTTTGTCTTAGTGATCTTGTTCACCTCCTTGGTTGTAGCTTTGTTAGAAATTTATTGATTTTCACTATATATTGCAGCGGAAGTGGTATCGGAACTTTCTTATGAAGGGTTTCCATATTGTAGTCTTGTTGTCTGCCGGTTCTGGAATTCGCGATACTCAGGTGGTCTTCTGTGATATTGTTCTCTGATTTCAGCTGTTTAGTTGTTTTTTCCGTTTTTTTGGAGTCAGTAAGCATGCATTTTCTGGTAGTTAATTCAAGTTTATACTTCATACGAATCATACCTATAAGCGCAACTATATTTCTTAATATAATTCAATCATCTTGTCTCAGTGTGGATTTAAGATGTTTACAAGGGCTGCAGCTAGAAAGTTATTCACGAATGTTCGTCTGAAAAGGTATTTATTGATGATCTGCCTACTTAGTGCTGGAAAACTCACCTTCTCCATGCATGCTACTTAAGTTTTCTGCTTATTTACTTAGGTGATAGAACAGCCTGTAGGAACTTGAAACATTAGTCGACTACATGGTGGCATCTGGTGTACATGCGGGTCTAATGTGGCCCATTAGCTGACAGAGAATGTACACAGATGAGAAGCTGCTGCATCATGTGGTCAACTAGTGAAGTCCAATACCAGTTTTTGACCCTATATAATACACAACCAGTGTTATAGACTCAACTAATCTACATTGATATTGTGCAGGTGGTGTTTTGATGTCGAGCTGGTATATTTATGCAAACATCTTTCCATCCCTATGATTGAGATATCTGTGACCTGGTCTGAAATACCTGGTTCGAAAGTGAGTCTCCGCAGTATTCCACACATGCTTGGGGAACTTTGCCTGATGTCTGTTGGGTATAGGACTCGTCTATGGAGTATTCGTGCCTGAAGTAATTTTTGTAATCAACTTGTGATGAATAGAGATTCACAATTCTGCTCAAAGTTCCCTATTGCATCGTAGTCAGTCGGAAACTAAAGTTGGCTACTTCTGCTAATTATGTCTGAAAAAAAGAAGAAAAACAGAAAGAGTTGGTTGTTTTCTATTAAAGTGCATGGCCGGAAATGAATGTTGAGCAGTGACCCCCTTTATCAAGAATGGGAGGAAGGAAAAAAATTACTAGTTGTTTCAACTGGAAACTACTCTTTCATTAATCAGAGGTTGGAGCGTTAGCTACATATTATTAACAAAATCATATCAGTACAAAACAATTTATTTTATATAAAAGTATCAACTGCCCTTCTTGTTTATTAAACCAGGCGTCAAAATGTGACCTCCCAGGATCCCTTTTAACCTAATCAGTCGACAGACTATATACATGTATAGTAAATGGCAGCTCGATTGAAGCGTCAATTTTATAACCATCTTGAGATCAATTCCATCTTACATACAGAGCAACAAGTGACCTGCCGCTCTAACCCTTTTGAACTGTGCCGCTCCTCAGACGATGCAACGGCAAGTGGCACACAGTGAAAACGTTTTAGAAGTGTGTGGCAGTGGCACTACCACAGCTAAAAAAGACATCCTCTGAACTGTTTAGTTCTTGTATTTGTGTTTGAATTATTATTATTATTTTATTTTTTTACAGTAAGTACACTTTAATACAGTACAGCATCCCAATCATGCAGTTCGAAATAAATACCCCATAGAGTTTCTCTGGAGAGAGGTAGACATGTCGCAGAATATGGAAGAATCCTCTACTGTGTTCCATTCATTTTCTTCATGGATTCTTTAAAAGGTAATCTCACTTTTTCTTTCTTTCTTCTCGATTCCTTGTAACTCTTCTTCAGGTCTTAGAGTTCTCTTATTTGATCACTCAAATTCTCTAGTAATTTTCATGTGGTCGATCTAGAATTCCGTGTAAGTCAGTTTGGTTCCTCCAATTTCAGTTTTGCTGGAAAAAATTGAGTTATTTTTGGATAAAAGAAAGGGCGCCTTATGGATCGAATTCTTTTAGTTTATAAATGAACGATTGGGATTGCGATATTTAAAAATATCTTTTGTGCTGTCTGCTTCTTGCATTTTAAGATCTTAGTCATAATCAAATTAGTGTATGTTTAGTTTCAGAAGAAACCTTTGGTATAGTAAGTATAGATTGTGTAAATATGTTTCTCTAAGGTAGTGATGAGAATCAGTGATCAATTTTGGTCATTTGAGATTTTGATTTTAGGGTTTTGATATGACAAAAACTATGAGTAGATGAAGTATCCATCTTCCATTTAATGATATGCTGGTGTCAAGACTGTGGAGACAAATTAGCTGTCTTGATTATGTCCATGTGCAATGTTTTGCCTTGGGGAACTTTCTCAGTGTGGTCCTGTTAGGGTGATATCCTGTGCTTGTGACAAAACAATAACCTGTTGTTGTGGTGTTTAAGTATATATTGGCTAATTCTCCGTTCTGAAATGACCTAGGTTTTCTTGTTTTACAGGTATGGATTGTGTTGACGAGAGTAAATTATCATGGTGCAGTGCCTAGACGGATACAAGCATTTGTTTGCTTTTGTTTTAAATTGTTGTAATTTGGATTTATATAAGCAACCTGGACTTGAAGATCCTGAAATTCTTGCAAGTGAAACTGTCTGTAAGTTATCCGTTTCTTGTTAAATAAACGTACAATGTTTGCAATTATTATAAAGCTAATTGTCAACTATTTGCTTCTGAAATTTGATATTAAAAAAATATTCTTACAAGACAGACAGTTTATTTGGATACACTTGTTCATTCAGTTCCTTAGCTTAGTCACCTGACAGCTTTCTTATTATGCTAATCAGAGAACCTTTGTAGGCTCCTTTTGTTACACTGCAGACTCTGATTGTAACTACCGCTTGTTTGTTTGGTTACAGTTAGTGTAAGCGAAATAGAAGCGCTCTACGAGCTGTTCAAGAAGATTAGTAGTGCTGTTATTGACGACGGACTGATCAACAAGGTAGATTTGTTCCGGTGTTCAGAGTTTTTTTCTGCTTACTTTCGGGTCTCACTAAACTGTGAATTCTGGAGATTTCTTTATTTTTGCTTGCTCACTTGCGATGGTGCACCTGGTCCAGTTTCTTTCAGATGCAGTGTTTGACTAATAGTTTCATCTATCATTTTACAGGAAGAGTTTCAATTAGCTCTGTTTAAAACAAACAAGAAGGAAAGCTTATTTGCAGACCGGGTAATCTACCATACCTAACTCATTTTTACTCTTTAGTATTCTAGTCTCGCCATTAATAGCTATGTTTGTAGCGTTATGATACCTCTATTACTTGACTTGCCAAGTCATTTTGCGTGCTGCCTCTTACTTAGAGCTTTAGATGGTAACAAGTCCCTGGAATTTGATCACAAAATACACGAGATAACTTAATTACATCTACATGCTTTGCTCTTTTTTAACTGACCATACCTCGATGTTTTATGACTTAAGAGAATCTCATCAGATTGTTTGCTTTGGTTCAAAAAATTTCAGGTCTTTGACTTGTTTGACACAAAGCACAATGGGATATTAGGTTTTGAAGAGTTTGCTCGTGCTCTCTCCGTCTTTCACCCCAATGCTCCTATTGATGATAAGATTGGGTGTAAGCTGCAGTGAACTTGTTTCTTTCTCTGCCTTTACATATAGTTCTCATCATCTCTGTAAGTTGGAGTTCATGAGCAACTTTTCAATGGACTACGACCAACAAGAAGTGTAGTACTTTTGTCAGGTTGCATAACAATGACTCAAAATTTTCAGATTTGCATAAACATGAAATTTTGAAAGTATTGACAAATAATCCCTTTTTGTGGAACATGACTGTACTAGCTTGAAATGAAATATAAATTGGGTTGGCAAGATGCATCACCATTACTACTCTTTTGAAACTATGCTGTAGTTTTCTTGCGCCTCAGTTACATTCATTTTTATGTTGGCATACTTTAACTTATTCTTCTTCGCTTTCAGTTTCTTTTCAGCTATATGATCTCAAGCAGCAAGGATTTATCGAGAGACAAGAGGTAACGATCACCGCATCAAACATAATTTCTAAGGAGCTTAACTTTTAGTTTGTGGAGTAGGATTATTATTATTATTTTTTTTTTAGTTTGGTCCTGTAATTCACATTTGATATTCTTGATTACCTATAACAAGTTCAGAATCCTGCTATATTGATATCTCAGTGTATCGGACTAAACAATAAAATTTTAAGACTTCATCATCTTTTCTTTCACTTCTGTTTTAGACCACTAATCCTCTGAGAGTATACCCGTGCCATATTCACTGTAGATTATCTAATAATTTTTGATTAATTGTTTGACTTCGATGACCAGGTGAAGCAAATGGTAGTTGCCACACTTGCTGAATCAGGAATGAATCTTTCAGATGATGTGATTGAAAGTATCATCGACAAGGTGCTCTATATTCTAACTCATTGAACTCTTCAAATTCTTTGTCATATCAATGTCTGTCATGGTTATCGGTTTCTTTGCATCTAAGGACACCCCACTTTCTACATTTTGCAGTCTTGGACACACAGACATTGTGTCTTACACTAGTAGACCGTGTACCCGGTACTGGCACATAGTTGTGCTAGGCAGTGTGTGACAAAGTAACTACTTAACTACTGTGATGCATTTAGCTTACCGTGTCTGACAACTTATAAGCATACGGTCCCGTTCATTGTTACATTGGGTTATCTTTACAGTACAATATAATTGGTGACATCGGATCTTTTAGATTGTTTTTAAAGATAGTTTTTATTGGTCCTGGAAGCTTCTTTACATCAATGATTAATCCTATTGCGAGACAATTTTATGACCAAGGGGAAGGTCTGATCGTCTGAGGTCTCTCATGCAACTGACAGAAAAATTATAACCACTAAGTTGAACAACCAGGGATATCTTAACATGCATATAATGCAAAAATTTGAATATACAGTTGCATATGTGTACCTGTTCTTACGAAAGCAACTACCTTGAATCAATCTAACTATATGGGAACGAAACAGATATTAATGAGGTGGAACATATCAAGTATGAACTAGTTGATAGAGTTAATGGTAGGAGATGAGAGAAAAAATTGCTGATTTTTGAAATTTATTTAACAAATCATAGAGATAGAGAACTAAGAAAAGGTTACCATCATGGCGTCATAAGTTTCAAAGAAACTCATATGCACTCTGCTTCTCAAGTCAGGTTACCAAGTCACTTGCAATTTATTTATTTTGTGTATACACTCTGCTTCTAGAATTGTGTGGGCGTGCTTGTGCGTGTGTGATAGGCTTAAGTTCACGAAATGTAAGCATTATCTTTAAAAGTTATTCACTCTGCTTGAGGTCCAAGATTAGTGCCTCCATAATTCTAGAAGCGGAAAGTATCTGCCATCAGACCCCTTTTAACTTCTGTCTTTTTATTTACGTATTACTTATGGACTAGCTCGGGCTAACTTTTCCTTATCTGTTATAAAAGTTTATTCCTTCTCTCTGCCAATATTACAATTGAGATTGTTTGGTTCTCTTCCATTGCTGTATCAGACATTCGAGGAAGCCGATACCAAACATGATGGGAAGATAGATAAAGAGGAGTGGCGAAACCTTGTTTTACGACATCCTTCTCTGTTGAAGAATATGACCCTTCAATATCTCAAGTAATTTCTTAAACTTTTCTTCTTATCTCGATCAATCGCATTTACATCTAAAATCTTAGACCTCGTTCACTTTACAGTCATATTTGTCTGGATATATTTCTTTTGGTTTTTCATTCATCTTCCATGTTTTATCTTGGAAGTTAGGTGGTCATGTATTACATTAGCTTACGGGATTCTTCAAGTCTAGTTATACTGACAAATTTCGTCTACCTTTCTGAACAGGGACATCACGACTACATTCCCGAGCTTTGTGTTTCATTCTCAAGTTAACGATACTTGAGATAGTGTTGAGTGGTGCTGATAGTGCTCTGAATTATTCTGTTATTAACTTCAGGGAAATGATAAGAAGTGGGCTCATTGTATGTCAGTAATGCTGTTTTTATCTCCTACAGTTTGTGTCAGATCTAAGGGGAGGGATTAGTAGATTGAGAGTTTTCAACAGAGTCTGACAATCGTTGTGACATGTATGAGACGTATGAAATCAATGTTGTTCCATTTTAATATCTCGTTTATCTTGCCTGTGGTGGTTATTGCTGAAAACAAAGAAGAAAACTAAGATGCTGCTCTTCATATAATATTATCTTTGTTTTTGATGCCTTCCATGTTCCAACAGTCTGTCTCACCTATTTCTTTTGGCCAGTAGGAGAAACTTAGAACAGGTTGAACATATAGTTGTTTCTCAATTTAGCAGCAGATATGTTGGCAGCTATGCATGTTTCTAGTCTCTTCAAGCAGATCATGCGTGATGAGTTTTTTACTAGAGAGCTTAAGGAGATAAGTGCCTGGCCTGTTTGGATATGCACTTAGAAGTTAATCTTCAACTTCTAAAAGTCGAAAATTAAAAAGTTAGTTTGGGTATCGAATTTCAAAACGATTTCTACAAGTAATTTTTGACTTTTAGAAATTA
Source organism: Papaver armeniacum (assembly GCA_023531295.1). Classification (NCBI taxonomy): domain Eukaryota; kingdom Viridiplantae; phylum Streptophyta; class Magnoliopsida; order Ranunculales; family Papaveraceae; genus Papaver; species Papaver armeniacum. The sequence goes on along the minus strand of JAJJWW010012241.1, from coordinate 20,620 downwards.
AAAAGCGAGTTTGAAAAACATCTGGAAATAGCTTTTTCTAGAAGTCATAAAGCGAGAAGTTATTTGTAAAAGTTTAGAACGACTTCTAAAAGCAAAAAAGTTTACCTTCTGGGAAGCAAAATATCTTTGTTTCTAGTTTTTTCTGAAAGTAAAAAAGCGAGAAGTAATGTGTAAAACTTAGAACGACTTCTAAAAGCAAAAAAGTCGACCTTCGGAGAAACAAAATATCTTTGTTTCTGTCTTTTTCTTCTGGAGAAGTAGAAGCACCTCTATATTTGATACCCAAATAAAATCATTTTTGGTCAAGTAAAAAATTAGTTTGTGTGTAAAATTTCCTGGCGAGAAGTAGAAGCACCTCTATATTTGATACCCAAATAAAATCTGGGGTATACCCAGATTAATTGAAGTATACCCATTTTAAATCCATCCAAGGTATTGTGTTAAGGGTGTCTAAAAGATGCTAAAAGACCAAATTGTCCTTGCTATTTTCATCCAAATTTAAACCCTGCCGACTAAAACTAAAACCTAAAACTTATCAAAACAATTTTCAAAATCTATCTAAAATTTTACATGGTGAAATCAAAAAAAGAAAGAAAAAAATAAATCAAAATGGAACAAAAAATACATACGGGTTTGAGATTGCGTAAGATTGGGTATGATTTTGTACGCAATCTCAAACTGAGTATGAAATTATTCCACATTTTTATCAAAAGTCGACAGGGTATTTTTTTGTCGACCCTGCCGACTAATACAAGATTCCACAAACGCCGGCAGGGTATTTTTTGTCGACCTTGCCGACTAATACTAGTCGGCAGCTTCCTAGGTTGAATATCGTGCCGACTTTTCATCTCTGAAATTAGCATTTACAGGGTCGGCACGGTATTCATCCTTATACCTTGCCGACTAATCATGCATTTGTAACACCTTTCTATGTATGTCAAAGAGCCTACAGTCGGCAGGGTATTTTTTGTCGACCTTGCAGACTATAAGTTAGCCGACAAGGTAAGAAATCAATAAGCATGCCGACCAAAGTTAGTCGGCATCTTCTTCATTCGTCGACCCTGCCGACTTTTCATAATTTCAGAACTGAAAGTATTGATTAAATTCTTTAATTTTGAGTATGATTTTATACAACAGCTTTGCAATCCCCTTTTTAGAAGTGTTTGGGTAGTGTACTTTCATTTCCGTTGCAAAAGATATATTCTCAAAACAAATTTTTTTCATCAAAAATCTTCCCACATAAGTTCAATCAAAAACAAAAATTCATAACTTAAATTCATAAGTTTTAATCTACTCAATTAATTAATCTAAACTCAATTAATTAATCTAAACTCAATTAATTAACCTAATCAGATTTTTTTAGTGTTAATTAAACCAAGGTATATTAGCCATTTAGAAAAAACATGGTTAATGGGTGGCTTCTTTTACTTCAAAATGACTTAGCTTTTGCCTCATTAGGTATACCCCAATTAATCTGGGTATACCCCAATCAAGCCAGGTAAAATTTCAAAACGACTTTGACTTCTAGAAGTAAAAAGAAGTTGACTTTTTATGAAGCAAGATATCTCCATAAGAAGAAGCACTTCTACTTATGGTATCCAAACCCGGTATATGTCCATTTTTGTTCAAATAGAAACAGTAAAAACAGACAGTAAAGATGGATGGGTAGAAAGTAGAAACAGTAAAATCAAATCTCGAAAAAGTGAATATATTCTTTCTTTTTAACAAGGGGAGAGAGACTTAAACCCATTTTCACTTCATTTCTTTCTCCTCGGAACCTCTTTTTTCTCTGAAGAGCAAAAGCTGTAGAAGAAGAAGTAGGGCAACAACAATGGCGGAGAAAGGAGGAGGAGGATTCGGGTTCACACCATCCACCGCTAAAAAATCTAGCCTTAAACAACCCGTCGCAAAGTCAGCAGGTTAGATCTCCTTCAAACAAACAAAAAAAAACTTGATTTTTTTGTGAAATTTTATTTCTTAAATCGTGATGATCGAAAAAACAGAAAGAGTTGCAAGGCCAGAAATTAATGTTGAGGAAACAAAAAAAAAAATACTAGTTGTTTTATAATCATTTTAATATATTTATAAAACTATTATCCGTTCTTGTTTATTAAACCAGGCGTCAAAATGTGACCTCCCAGCCTCCCAGGATCCCTTTTAACCTAACCAGTCGATAGACAAATAACTATTAAATATACTAGGCATGAGTAGTAAATGGCAGGGCGATCGAAGTGTCAATTTATAACTATCTTGAGTTGAGACCAAATCCTTACAGAGCAACAAGTGACCTACCGCTCTCACACTTTAAACGGCAGGTGGCATAATAACGTTTTAGAAGTGTGTTGCACGACCACAACTAAAAGAGTTCCTGTATTTGTGTTTGAATTATTATTTTATTTTTTAAAGAAAGGTAATCTCCCTCTATCTTTCTTTCTTCCCGATTCCCTGTAATTCATCTTCTGGTCTTAAAATTCTCTTATTTGATCACTCGGGCACCAAAATTCCTTTGGTCGATGTAGAATCAGAATCGTTGTGTAAGTTAGTTTGGTTCCTCCAATCTCAGTCTTGGTGAAATTCAGTTTATAAATGAAAGATAGGGATTGTGGTATTTGAAAATATCTTTTGTGCTGTCTGCTTCTTGCATTTTAAGATCTTAGTCATTATATCTAATTAGTGTATGTTTAATTTCAGAAGAAACCTTGTGTATGGTAAGTATAGATTATGTAATTATGTTTCTCCAACCTAGTGATGATAATGATCAGTTTTGGTCATTTGAGATTTTGATTTTAGGGTTTTGATAATGACAAAAACTATGAATAGATGAAGTATCAAGACTGAGGAGACAAGTCAGCTGTCTTAATTATGTCCATGTGCAATGTTTTGTCTTGGGAAACTTTCTCAGGGCGGTCCTGTTAGGGTGATATCTTGTTCTTGTGATGAAAAAGTAACATGTTGTTGTGGTGTTTAAGCATATGTTGGCTAATTCTCGGTTCTGAAATGACCTAGGTTTTCTTGTTTTACAGGTATGGATTGTGTTGACGAGAGTTAATTATCATGGTGCAGTGCCTAGACGGATACAAGCATTTGTGTGCTTTTGTTTTAAAGTGTTTTAATTTGGATTTGTATAAGCAACCTGGACTTGAAGATCCTGAAATTCTTGCAAGCGAAACTGTCTGTAAGTTATCCGTTTCTTGTTAAATAAACATACGATGTTTTCAACTACTATAAAGCTAATTGTCAACTATTTGCTTCTGAAATTTTATATTAAAAAAAATATTCTTCCAAAACACACAGTTTATTTGGATACATTGTTTCATTCAGTTCCTTAGCTTAGTCACCTGACAGCCTTCTTATTATACTCATCAGAGAACCTGTGTAGGGCTCCTTTTGTTACACTGCAGACTCCGATTGTAACTACCACTTGTTTGTTTGGATACAGTTAGTGTAAGCGAAATAGAAGCGCTCTACGAGCTGTTCAAGAAGATTAGTAGTGCTGGTATTGACGACGGACTGATCAACAAGGTAGATTTGTTCCAGTGTTCAGAGTTTTATTCTGCTTACTTTCGGCTCTCCCTAACCTGTGAAATCTGGAGATTTCTTTATTTTTGCTGGCTCACGTGCGATGGTGCGCCACCTGGTCAGTTTCTTTTAGATGCAGTGTTTAACTAGTAGTTTCTTCTATCATTTTACAGGAAAAGTTTCAATTAGCTCTGTTTAAAACAAACAAGAAGGAAAGCTTATTTGCGGACCGGGTAATCTACCATACCTAACTCATTTTTACTCTATAGTATTCTAGTCTCACCATTAATAGTTATGCTTGTAGCGTTATGATACCTCTATTACTTGACTTGCCAAGTCACTTCTCGTGCTGTCTCTTACTTAGAGCTTTAGATGGTAACAAGTCCCTGGAATTTGATTGGAAGTACACGAGACGACTTAATCACATTTACATGCCTAGCTCTTTTTTAGCCGACCATTCCTTGATGTTTTATGACGTAAGAGAATCTCATCAGATTGTTTCCCTTGGTTAATTTTTTTTCAGGTTTTTGACTTGTTTGACACAAAGCACCATGGGATATTAGGTTTTGAAGAGTTTGCTCGTGCTCTTTCCGTCTTTCACCCCGATGCTCGTATTGATGATAAGATTGCGTGTAAGCTGCAGTCAACTTCTTTCTTTATCTGTTTTCACATTTAGTTCTGACCATCTCTATAAGTTGGAGTCCATGAGCAACTTTGCAATGGACTCCGACCAACAAGAAGTGTAGTACTTTGGCCAGGCTGCATAACAAAGGCTCGACATATCCAGATTCGCATAAACATGAAATTTTGAGGGTATTGGCAGCTTATGCCATCTGTTAAGAGATAGTTCCCAAATATTCTTTTTTTGGTGGAGCATGACTGTACTATGTAGCTTGAAATGAAACATAATTTTGGTTGGCAGGATGCATCTGCAAAGTCGTCAATAATAAATTGTCACCATTACTACTTTTTTGAAACTGTTATGCAGTAGTTGTCTTGCGCCTCAGTTACATTCTTATTTATGTTGGCATACTTTAGCTTACTCTTCTTCGCTTTCAGTTTCATTTCAGCTATATGATCTCAAGCAGCAAGGATTTATCGAGAGACAAGAGGTAACAATCATTGCATCGAACATAATATGTACAGGAACTTAACTTCTAGTTCGTGGCATAGGACTTGAAAACAAAATTAGTTTGGTCCTGTAATTCACATTTGATATTCTTGACCACACATTACAAGTTTAAAATCCTGCTATATTTATATTTTAGTGCATTGGACTAAACAATAACATTTTAAGACTTCATCTTCTTTTCTTTCAATACTTCTGTTTCAGTCCCCTAAATCCTCTGAAATTATACCTGTGCCATATTCACTGAAGCTGGTCTAGTAATTGTTTTTCTTATTTTTTTTGACTTCGATGACCAGGTGAAGCAAATGGTAGTTGCCACGCTTGCTGAATCAGGAATGAATCTTTCAGATGATGTGATCGAAAGTATCATCGACAAGGTGCTCTATATTCTAACTCGATGAACTCAAATTCCTTTTCATATCAATGTCAGCCATGGTTTTCGGTTTCTTTCCATCTAAGGGACACTCCACTTTCTAGATTTTGCAGTGTTGGACTCACAGACATTGTGTCTTTCACTAGTAGACCGTTTACCAGGTTCATAGTTATGCTAGGCATTGTGTGACAAAGAAACTGCTTAACTACTGAAATATATATTTAGCTCTTGCCTAACAACTCATAAGTGTACGTTTCCATTCATTGTTACATTGGGTTATCTTTTCAGTCACAATATACTTGGTGACATTGAATCTTTTAGATTGTTATTAAGATATTTTTTTTGGTCCTGGAAGCTTCTTTACAGTTATTATTAATCCTATTATGACTAAAGGGAAGGTCTGATCGCCTGATGTGTCTCATGCAACTGACACAAAAATTGTAACCAGTAAGTTGAACAACTGGGGATATCTTAACATGCATATAATGCATAAAGTTGAACATACAGTTGCATATATCTGGACTTGTTCCTGCGAAAGCAACTACCTTGAATCAATCTAACACTATATGGGAAATAAACAGATATTAATGAGGTGGAACATATCATGTATGAACCAGTTGATAGAAAAAATTGCTGATTTCTGAAATTTATTTAACATGACTTTGCAAGTCATAGAGAGTTTGTATGCACACTGCTTCTCAAGTCTAAGGTTACCAAGTTACTTATAGTTTTTTTTTTGTGTGTGTCTGTGTGTCTCGCGCACGTGTGTGATAGGCTTAAGTCTACGAAATGTAAGCATTATCTTTAAAGGTTATTCACACTGCGCAAGGTCCATGATTGGGGCCTCCATAATTCTAGAAGCGGATTGTATTTGCCATCTGACCCCTTTTAACTTCTGTCTTTTTATTTACGTATTACTTATGGACTAGCTCGGGCTAACTTTTCCTTATCTGTTATAAAAGTTTATTCCTTCTCTTTGCCAGTATTTACAATTGAGATTGTTTGGTTCTCTTCCATTGCTGTATCAGACATTTGAGGAAGCCGATACCAAACATGATGGGAAGATAGATAAAGAGGAGTGGCGAAACCTTGTTTTACGACATCCTTCTCTGTTGAAGAATATGACCCTTCAACATCTCAGGTAATTTCTTAAATTCCAATTAATTTAGTTCATTTCTTTTGCTTCTAATCTCGATCAATCGCATTTACATCTGAAATCTTAGACCTCGATCACTTTACAGTCATATCTGTCTGGATATCTTTCTTTCAATTTCTTATCCATTTCCATGCTTTATGTTGGGAGTTACGGAGTCATGTGTTACCAGATTATTCAAGTCTATTTACACTGACAAATTTCGTCTACCTTTCTGAACAGGGACATCACAACTACATTCTCGAGCTTCGTGTTTCATTCTCGAGTTAAGGATACATGAGATAGTGTTAGAGTTTATTTGCTGGGTGGTGCTGATGGTGCTTGTTTCTTTCTGTATGATTCCGTTACTAGCTTCAGGGAAAAGATAAGAAGTGGGCTCATAGTGTGCCGGTAATGCTGTCTAATCTCGGTGTCAGATCAACGGGAGGGATTAAGAGTTTTCAACGAGAGTCTGACTATTCATGTATTCATGCGACATGTATGAGACTTATAAAAGCAATGTTGTTGTGCTCTCTTTATCTTGCATGGGGTGGTTACTGCTGAAAACAAAGAACAAAAATAAGATGCCCCTCTTCATATATTATCTTGGTTTTTGATGCCTCCCAAGTTCCAAAAGTCTGTCACACCTATTTCATTTGGCCAGTAGGAGAAACTTAGAACAGTTTGAACATACAGTTGTTTCCTAATTTAGCAGCAGATATGTTGTTGGCAGCTACGCATGTTTATAGTCTCATCAAGCAGATCATGCCTGACGAGTTTAGTACTAGAGCTTAAGGGCATTTTGTTGAAGGAAGTGCCTAGCCTGTTTGGATATGCAATTAGAAATTACTTTTCGATTTCTAGAACTCGAAAATCAAAAAGTCAGTGTATCGAATTTTAAACCTGGCATTTTTAGGGGCGACCCGAAAAGAATTAGGGGCGACATTTTTATTCCCAACCCATATACACCGTTAAGGGATGTCCAAAAACGAGGAGAATACGTTAATGCCCTTACATAATCGGAAGCTATTTTGTGCCCGATTATTATAAAGAAATCGGAAGCTTAGTATCGATATTATACTACCGATTATATCGATTTTGTGCCTAACGCGCATCTGGCTTCTATAACAATCGGTAGGAAAAACAACCTCACGAGACTACCGATTATAGTAGCTCCTAAATTCCCAAAATTGGTGATTTCGTCAAGGAAGAAATTTGGGGCAACTTTATAATCGGAAGTCATATTAACTACCGATTATTCTAGTTCCCAAATTCGAAAAAAATGACATTTCGCAAAACAAAATTTGGGGCAATCGTATAATCGGTAGTCTTATTAACTACCGATTAATATAGTTCTCAAATTCGAAAAAATTGAGATTTCTGCAAAAACAAAATTTGGGGCAACTGTATAATCGGAAGTAAAAAAACTTCATTTGACTACCGATTATACAGTTGCCCCAACAAAATAGAGCCGTTGGAACTTTAAACTCTATATAAGGATTGTATCCTTTTACTCTCTATGGAACACAAATACCTTTAAACTCTCTCCAACATCATCTTCAACATAATGGCCCAACCATTCATTAATCCTACGGAGTTCACGATCGAAGAAGATTTATCTTTATGTAGGTGCTATGTTCAATTCTATCCGAGACGAGGAGAAGAACGTAGGCAAGGAGGCATAATGAGTATGAGTTATTTGGGGAAAATTCACGAAAAATTCTGCGCCGACACCGGTAACCCAAATGACCGTCACTCCGCTGATCTTTTCTGTCGTGTTGGTTCAATAAACAGACACGTCGAAGAATTCGTCCATTTAACTTATTTTGTGAATCAATATCGATTGAGGGGTGAAACCACTGATGAGGTTATAAAACGATCTCTCGGGGAATGGCGGAGATGGAAAAGATCCAACTTCCGTTATGAAGCTCATTTTAGAATCCTTAGGGCGATGGAAAGATTTAATCCGTTCAGGACTCGTCCAACACATCCGCGACGCTAATGACAATACCTTGTAATAAAATTGCCGGAGTTCAATGTAAAATTATGATGATGTGTAGGTGATATTGTTATGAATTTCAAAATATTTATGAAAATCGGAAGTTTTAATTGTTGATCTAACTACCGATTATACTCCAACGGCTAGTTCGTTCAAAAGAAACTAGCCGTGCCTCGAAAACCACACACAATCGGTTGATAATACATATTGATAAACCTCCGATTATACTACTCTAATGAAACTGAGAACTCTGTTGACAAAACATCCTATAATCGGAAGTATATAACAATAAATATTTACCGATTACGTATAATCGAATGCTTTGTTAAAACATTGCCTACCGATTGTGTGTAATAATTGTACGTAATTTCAGTACAGTCTTGTAAAAGTACGCATCAACGGCCATATTTTCAAAAAAAAAGAGACGTTGGGACTCTCATCTATATAAGGAGGGTAAACTCTTCTTATTTATGCACCAAACAACACATATATAGCATCGTGTATTCTACAAATAGATTTTCCATCGTCTACTCTTGTGAATTCATTCTATATCTCAACTTACAAGCATGGCAACGTTTGACGCAGCTGAAGATTTGGTCATTGTGAAAACATGGTATCGTGAAACAAGACGTGAAGATGTCATAGCAGGAAGGTTAACACCGGAAGTCTTTTGGGCGAGGGTATATAGCCAATTTGTGCGAGAGTATGGAAATCCAAAGCAAAGATCACTCCAACAAGTTCATGATCGTTTTCGACTTGTCCAAAAAGGGGTAAATGATTACATAACGATACAAAAGAGGATGTTTAACACTAGCCACTTAAGCTTGTCGATCCAACAATTTGTAAGTATAATGCTCGGTTATTCTTTTTAAATAACACCGGGTGTCTAATCTTTCTTACTAAAACGAAGTTGACATTATTTTATGTTTGTTTATGTAGGAGACACTCGCAAAAAGACATTACTTAGTGGAAAAGGGTGAAGAATTCACTTATGATGGAAGTTATGAATTCCTGAAGTCCGTCGCAACAGTATAAATGTTGATTGATGGTTACAATCGGAAGTTATAATTTTATATTGTCTACCGATTCTGGGAAGATTTTCAGCTTTTTTGTCAGACTTTGGTGACAATCGGAAGTTTATGCAATATGTTGTCTACCGATTCTGGGAAAAATTTTCAGTTTATTTTTTGTCAGAGTTTGGTGACAATCGGATGTTTATGAAATATGTAATCTACCGATTCTGGGAAAAAAATTTCAGTTGTTTTGTCAGCCTTACAATCGGAAGATAAATTCAAAAAGTTAATAATCGATTATAATATTGATTGAGTCTGTTTACAAAAGCTTGTATAATAGGTTGATATATTAAAAATATAACTACCGATTATAACTTTATACTTCACAGTATTTTCCACAAAATTCCAAAAAAAACATGTACAAATAGGGCTTTCCAAAATACATCTTTCAAACATAACGATCATTTATCTTCATCATCCGAGGGAACCAATTCCAGTAGGCCTTCCGGGAAATCCTCCTTCATGACGCGATCCCAATCCAACATGTTGGTCTCATATTGTTTAAACCAATCGTTACAATGATTCGTTGGGAAGTAATCACTCCAACCACCCAACGGAGGTAATGGGCAATCCCTCTTTACTCTTAAACCAATAAAATGCATCTCATTCACAAATGCTATAACAATTCTTCTATCTTTAACCGATTCATCACAAACCGTCCTTGTAGGTGTAAACGTAAAAGAATGTCCATACCTAGGAGGAACAAAGAAATGTACCACGCAATTCAAAGCGTCCGCTAAGAGATATCCACATTTAGGCATTGTCATCCAATACTTGGATCCGATTGTCTTCAATCCCTTTCGGCACTTTACACGCGCAACAAAGTCTTTGAACTCTAGTTCTTTGTCGTGCCTATCTCCTTCCTTCATCATCTCCATATAGAAATCCTTGTCCTTTATTAGTTGTACCGCCATCTTAGTTCTTAAATTTTGCCATTGGGTGACATCTTCGTTCACCGCCTCTCCAAAGTAACCAATTTGTTCCGTGGCGACATGAAACCCACAATTGCCATCCCCATCAACCTCATCGGTGGACAAAACAAATGGAACAATGAGTGGAGGGAGTTATTTCATATACTCTTCTATAATTGTATACCTTGATCGTGTTGGTCCCTAGGACAACGAAGAGTACCATATTTCTATCTTATAGTCACCATTTTCGTTGATTGTGTTTGTTGCGAGTCGCTCATTTGATCAATAACTACGGAGCTAGTTTGGGTCTCCACTAACACAACTTCTTCCACAACATCGGCTTGACTTACTTGAGAAGGCTTCGTAGAGACCTTTGGACTCACCTGTTGGGCGGTTGGTCCATTTTGATCTTTTCTTGGACGACCTCTTTTCTTGGGTTGTGGCTCATCTTCAAATTCGGCTTCCGAACGCTCATGCCTACACAATATTCTTTTATTAGACAAATGCTCCTTTAATTCTTTTCTTTCAATGGTCCTTGACACTTCGGTGTTTGGCCTACCCGCCCCCTTTTGCTTAATAGGTTCATTAACCTCCCTTAAACGAGGGTGAATAGCTTGCTCCAAATCATGCATCAATATTTTCTTCTTGGCGCCATTTGTTGTAGCATAACGCTCGGCTATTCTTGCACACAATGAACGACGGACCATCGACTACGGGGGTGCTTGGAGTGAAATTTAATTGCTTCCAAAATGGATGAATATCATTGATGTCAATCACATCGACGTACCTACCCATTTTATGACGACATTGGAGACCAATACCTATCATATCCTTGCAAACACAAACCGTATTCTCGTCATCGTAAGCTTTATACAACTTCAATTGTTCCATCATGTGATTTATTACCCATTTTGAAACTTTATGAACAATGCCCCTTAGAAGCAATCTTTCCCTTTCATGTTTCGTAGGGAATTTATGTACACTAAATTGCATAGAATCCTTAATCTTTACGAAATCACGATTGGTGAATTCATGGATTGCTTCTTGGATCGACACAACTCCATTTTGACTACCTAGAAGTATTTTCTTTAATCGGCCATGAGACCCCTCCGCAATGCTTGTCGCCTCGTTCTTGAAGTTACGATATTCATGTGTCCATGCATACACAAACCTCTCCTTAATCGGTAACCATTGTGTTTTACAATACTCAACGGGTTTTGGGTAGTCCTTGCCATATTCTTCCTCAAATTTCTTCAAGTTTCTTTCGTAAATTTCCTCGGTCATTGACCAAACGATCTTGTCCCATGCTTTCATGAACGCTCTCCAAATTATTCCATCCTCCTTCCATTTTTCATCAAATAACCTCTTCTCTTCCTTTCGTTCTTCCGCGGTTAATTTACTAATGCGCTCATCCTCTTCCTTCGACCTCTTGGTACCCTTACTTGGTTTTTTAGCTTGGAAATGGTGATGGCAATTGTGTTTGAGGTTGCCTTGAATGTGCCACGTACATTGCAAGTTTCGGGCTTCAGGAAACACTACCGCTATTGCATGCATTAAGGCTTGATCGTTATTCGTTACAATAACCCTTGGAAAATCATCCCCATTGTAAATGGACCTCAACGTATCCAACATCCAAATGAAACTCACGTTGTTCTCATGATCCATTAAACCCCATGCAATCGTAAACGTGTTTTTGTCCGAAGTGTGACAAGCAATGTTCAACAACGACATGTTATATTTGTTTGTCTTGTAAGTGGCATCAATCAACAAAATTTGATGAAAACACTGAGCCAATTTTATCATTTCGGGATGTGCCAAGAAAATACGTACCACTTTACCATCCTTTTCTTCCGTTCTCAACGTGTAGTCGTGTAACTCAGCTAACCACTGCGATTGTTGCATGACTGTTCTACCATCCCATTCCGTCCTTTTGATCGTAGCTAGGGCCGACCGAATTGTAGATAAAGAAGACAAGTTGTCGGGGTCATCCGCCTTTATTTTATTTAAGATCGCACTCGCCTTTTGGATACGCATAGACCTCACCGTCTCCATTTCATGTGTTTTTAACTTCGCAACCATTACATGTCCAATAAGAGTATCCGGATCATCGTGGTTGTGACAACCATCAACAACTTTAGACATTTTCCAATCTTTACTTTCCTTACCATCGGGCTTATAGAAGACAATCTTAAATGGGCATCCAATCTTCTTTGTATGAGTTCGGTACTTCTTCCTCTCCGTCTTCCTTACATACTTATTATTCTTTCCCTCGTGACTCTTTTTCTTCCCACCTCGCTCACAAACCATTTCAAACCTAATGTCCTTCACGCAAGGGTTCTGAACTACCACGCACATCTTCTCTTTTGCCTTGTTCATAAGCCATTCCTTTGCTTCCTTCTTACTTCCAAATATCTAAATGCGCATATAACAAGCCAAAAAAATAAGCATAACCATCTAACATACATGATTGGAAAAAGAAAAGATAATTCATGAACATACCAAATCGTTTGCATAGTGTAGGGAAGTATCAGGCCTCAAATAATAATCGTCATCAACCGCTACAACAACCTACGCACAACAACAACAAGTTATGCATTAGCAATCGGAAGGAAGTTTATATAATAAGTAACCGATTGTTACACAATCGGTAATTTAAAACTATACAACATAACCGATTATGAGCAATCGGTAGTCATGTACGAATATAGTCTACCGATTAACGACATACACAAATGAACAATTCTTCTGTATAAAAAGCTTCAATAATCGGAGGGACTATAAATTCATAAACCAACCGATTATTAAATATCAAGATTTTACGAATATTTCATTTTTTGGTGAAATTCGTATTTGGGGCGACGTTATATAATCATACGTTTATTTATGTATACAACTTCCGATTGTGAGAAATTGAATCTTTCAATTGAGGATTTTTTTCATACTCGGCAGATAAATACGTCAAAATATATCCGATTGTGGATAATCGGTAGGTATTGTACTTAATTAACTACCGAATATGTCGTTCATGTCATTCAATGCATGCAAAAATCGAATTTTCACGTTCAACAACACACACAAACGCACATAACATGGATAACATGGGTATTAGAGTTTGTTAACAACATACCTGTATGTTTGATGCATCGTTAGCTTCGATCTCGGGTGATTCTCCATTTTCTTCCATGAAAGCATCGTCTAGGGTTTCATCTCCATAAAAGTTTGGATCATTCAACATATACCCCAAATCGTCATCTCTAAATGGTAGTGAACCTTGAACTTCAACAACTTCACGTCCTTCTTCGTACCCATCCATGTTTATGGAAGTTGGCAACATATACCCACTTCTTCTTCTTTTTTTTCTTCTTCTTCTCTGACTCAATCGGGAGTTATCTTACAATGAGTCAATTTTTTTTTCCAAACACTAATATATAGACCCCAGCCTACCGATTATAAGAGTTTGCTTCCGATAATTTTGTGAAACTACCGATTATTATTTTGGCTACCAAATATTTTAGTTTTTGGCAAAGGTTGAATCCGGGGCCACTTATAATCGGTAGGGTTATAAGTTTTTAACTCTACCGATTATGGTAGATTTCAAAATTCATCACAGAAGGATTTTAGAAAAAACTCATTTTGGGGCAACCAATAATCGGTAGGTTTTGGAACCAATTTTACGTCCGATTATGGCTACATCCAAATCACGAACCACATGGTTATGCCTGGCTCTGGACACTCAAAACCTATGGAATTTGGCAAGGGTTCGATCTGGGGGTCCTTATAATCGGTAGGTTGTTAAGTTGGAAACTCTACCGATTATGGTGGATTTCAAAATTCATCACATGAAGGATTTTAGAAAAAACTCATTTTGGGGCAACTATATAATCGGTAGGTTGTGGAACCTATTTGGTTTACGATTATGGCTACATCCAAATCACGAACCACATGGTTATGCCTGGCTCTGTACACTCAAAACCTATGGAATTTGGCAAGGGTTCGATCTGGGGCTCCTTATAATCGGTAGGTTGTTAAGTTGTTAACTCTACCGATTATGGTATATTTCAAATTCCCTTACATGAAGGATTTTAGAAAAAAACTCATTTTGGGGCAACCTGATCGCTGTCGTAGGCGTCAAAAATAAATTACACTTTCTTACTACTCAAAATATATAATGAAGCAAGGGCAAGAAAGGATCGTTCCCACAGAGAGGTCTTGGTTGTCAATATGTTTCGGTATCTTATAAGTAACACCGGGGGTTTTGTGATTCTTATAAACTAAAATAAAATAAAAGCAAACAATAAAGATAAACACGCAAATCAAGGATGATAAAGTATTGGTCATGGATTTCGTTTTCAATCACAAACATGTTTTCTACACAATAATTAGAATTGATATTTTAATCTCAACTTTTATCAAAGGCCCTAGAATACCTTGATCGCAAGAATATCCCGCTAATCTCCTCTTGTCATCAACAAACACATTAAAAGATGCGAATATGAATTCTATCTAAAAGAACAACCTAACGTGTAAAAGCACTAATCAAGTTTAATTCCCTAGATGCATTAGGTTCTATGAAATCAGGCCAATCAAAGCAATCGAACGGGTAAAAGCACTAATCCGATTTAACAAAGGTTATGGTTCACATAAGATCATAAGAATATATCACTACAAACTATAATCTTATTTATGCTACTTGCAATCAGGAATTATCACTTTTGCGTATAACAACCCTAATCTAGCAATAAAGATGAAAGCAAACTCAATCGATTCGCGACTTGACTAAACAAGCATTCAACTCATGTAACAATATTAATGGTGAATCACAAACGATAATATGAGAGAAAACTAATTTATTGAATTAAAACCCATATTTGGAAATCCAACTTATTCCATAACCAATAGAAAACTCTAGCTCATATTCATGGAGTTCATAACAAGAAGAAAGAGAAAACTTTCATGTTTCTAAACCCTAGAAAACAAAGTAGAGGCCAAAAAGAATAGATAAAAGATCGCCCCGCAAAGTTCAACCCATCCCATCCCTAACTCGCATCGACCAGTTGCTTCGATAGCACCCACCAACACTAACACCTTAAGTCGCCACCGCCATCTCTCTACAACTTCCATGACTGAGTTCGTCTGCTTCTCGCATCGACCGATCTCTCCACTTCTATGCTCGCACAATCTTTATCACACCGGCTGCAACACCCACATCTCTCGCCAAGATCCGTTTCCTCGAGCCCGTCAGCAATCGGCCTGCGTAATATCATAACACAACCCCTCTGGTTTCCTTCCTCACTTTCCTTAACCTGCTACATCCGCTACTTGACACCGCAACTGGCTGCGTCATCCGCTACTCTGCGATTGCTCTTGATGGCGTCGCTTCAACAATTCTCATTTCGAGCTCTTAGCCTAATAATCCCCATCTCGGCTGCGATACAGCACATTCGTACTCCCAGCGAACAATAACACCTCACAGCTGCAGTACCTCCACCTATTGAGACCACAACCACCAAGCAGGACTGCATACATCCAATCTGTCTCCAACAAATGGCAGTAGCAAGCCAACACCCGACTCTATCTCGCCAATCGCATACACATTTACATTCCGATCCGCTCTTGCCTAAGCTCAACAACATCAACACCATTCACAATCCCGAAGTTGCCAAGCACCACACTGACGATGCACTTCACCCATCCACGCCGAGAACTTCCATCCGCAATCAATATACATCATCATCATCAACTACTCAGAGAACCACATCACCACAGCTCTGACCACCGCATCCTTTCGCGCTTCTTGTTGTATTTGAGCTGCATTGCAACATTTGTTAATTCCATTGCGGCTAATCAAACCATTCGGCATCACCACTACCAGCCACCGCATTTCAGTAAACTCCACCTTGATCTGGATCAGGAAACAGCAGCACCAAAGAGCCGTGAACTTCGAACTGCAATTGGTAGCATACATTACCATCGCAGTAAGCACTACTTGGAATCTTGCACTAACTCCCATCTTGACTCCAGCGTCATTCTCTGTGCCAGTCGCATTGCCTCGCTTTCTTCGAACTTTTAGGTACACGAGCTGACACAACCATTTCCAGCTCTCCCCTATATGTAATGTCTTCATCAAGCTCATCATCTCGGACTCCATTCTCACAGCACACCGTGAACTCTCCTCGAAGACCACTTCACCATTTCTTCATCGTCATTATGCCGCCCATTGTGCTCCCACAGAGACCCAAGCCACGTATACCGCAGGCCCAAATCCTCCATTAGTTTGCCAGCCTGCCTGCTCCTTGGCTCATTTCTGCCAATATCATTCTTCTCTGCATCGCTTACATTCTGCAATTCCCTACATGACTTCATATCTACTATCTTTGCACTTGCATCCTACATCTTTAGTTGTGCCGATTCTCACTAAGCCGAGTGAAGCTCCAATTCTGACTTCTATCATTTAGCTTCACCACCATCCTCACGGCTAGCAAATCCCTGGCAGAAAATTCTTCTGTGACACGATTTCACCACAATCACCAACTCAGTTACGCGACAGCATAATCCAAAACCCCGGTTTCACCCTCTAGTACACGGCGATGTCAACCGAGTTAAACCCATCTATTTACAAACTCAATCAATGTCAAACCACTATCCGCTTTCGTCACTGCTTCCATCGAATCAAGAAATCTCCACGCTTCAAATCATCACCTGCCATCTTCCATACCCATCAAGTATTCGTTCCACCGGACTTCACATGCTTCAAATTAACGACAGCTTCATCTTCTACCACCTCAATCATCAAACCCATCTCTATATCCTCTGAAACCCTAACTTTCCTGTCCCTCTCTATTTCAATTTATTCGATCTATCAATCAACAGTAACTCAGACTCAGAAAACCCTTCTTCAATTCGAGCATCAATTTTCACTCAACATCTGCTTGATTTCTCGATCTCTTCTCTCTCAATTTCTGGTTCAGGGGAATGAAATGAATGAGAGAAATGGATTCTCGATCTGGGGTTGTAATAATTGGTTTCAGCCAACCCCTAGTCCCAGGATAAGGGCCATCCTTGTTAGCAGCCCCTTAACCTTAGGTCGGCTCAGGATAGTGCTTGCTGCGAAATGACAACTCTGTCCTTTTTGCTCCATAAGAGTGCTTCCTTAATTCTTTTACTCCAATGTGACTCCATTGCGCCTATTAGCTCAAAAGTAAACATAAGATACATAATTTACAAGAAAAGTAGCAAAGAAAGCATAAATACTAGCTAGTAAATTAGGTGTTTTAGACACCTATCAGATTCCCCCACACTTAGACTTTGCTAGTCCTCGAGCAAATTAAACAAAACTAAAATACAACAACTCCGTGTCGTCGAGGCTACGGTCACTTTTAGCATAAATAACAAGCCTTTAAACCCCTAGGTGTCCCTAGTGGACGAGTTATAGTCTCGTGAGGGTTTACTAGAGATATACCCACAAAACCTATTTTTCCAACTTACTAGTTCTCCGTAATAATAGCATCCAACGCGCTAAGAAGACATAGAAATTCTGCACACTAGTCATAAGAAGTTAGACACATAAATGAACACAATCTCATCCTTAAAAGTTGAGAGAGAAATAACCATCCCTTCTCGACAAAAATTCGGGTTCGGAGTGATCAAAAGTCTCGACTCTGCCTCACAAGAAATGGTTTTATGAAGTTGCTCTCAATAAATAGCTTTTTATGGGTCACACATGTGTCCAGGTAGGAATGAAGAGAGAATCCTGCGACACGTTGAATGGTAGGAAGGCAAAACCCTCCGAAGTGTTTTAAAAACCCACATCTTTTATATATTTTTGAAAACCCATTTTTTTGACGATCTCTAAGAAAGGAAATCAACCACTTAACGAAGGTGGGAATATGCTTACTTACCTCGTTATCCGTTCGGCGTGCAGCTAGCACCACTCTCACAGCATCCATAGAAACGTCTTCGGTCTTCTATTGGTGTCTTCATCTTCGTCTTCGGTCTTCAACTCTTGATGCTAACTCTTGAACTTCGTAGAATCTCGTCAATGTAATTATTTCCTCAAATTCCTTGTTGCTTGAAACTTCTTTATAGATATTCCTTCTTCCATTGGCTTTATTGAAAGAATACAAAACTAAAAACGAACTATACAAACCCAAAATATGATACAATGAATTTTTCTTGTCTCTTTTTTTTTTCTTTTTTTTTAATTAATTAATTAATTTTTTTTCGTTTTTTTTTTTTTTTTTTTGAGAAAACTTAAATACAAATAAAACAAAATAAAAATGTAAGTACAAAGGCCATGGTGTAAGTACTTTACCACTTGATTCTTCACAACTTGTATGTCTTGATATCATAAATTTCTCGAACTCTCATCCTTGATAATTTCGCTCTTATACAATAGTCTTCAACTTATAAAAATTCTGCTCCTTGTCTTGTTGCTTTACTCAAATCGAAATCGCCCATTTACGTATTGTTGCTTGTAAACCTCGAACGTTTTCAACTTTCCTTCAAATCTGTGATGCTCCTCTTGTTGATGATGATGGTGTTTCTATGGACTCGTTGGTGTAGAGAGAGATAAGGTGGATGGTGCTAGCTGCGAACAAGATCACAAGTGGTATGTAAGTTAGCAATTCGATGTCACCAACATGGTTGATAAAAATAGCACTCAAGAGATCAAAATAGTGCTTCTAGGGTGGGAAATTGGACAGCTCACCATTCTGCCCGGAATCTACGTACGGTGACACACACTCTAAAAGCACAAATTTAGACAGGTACAAAGAATTGAAGGTCGGTGCCTCACATTATGTAACTTGGGTAGTCTCCACTATAGAGGATCACTACTCTAATACCGAATTCAGTCTGCACCTTATTTGCCATTGGCATGGTTAAATCCAACTTTAACTCTCATACAATTAAGAAACCCGATCATGTTCTCTGTCATCTCTAAGTTCAGTCACTCTTATGAGATTCTCGATGTAATCTTAGCGACATGTATACTATGTGACTCTAAACTAACTACAAGTTGGAGTTTTATTCAAATATATACAAAAAATTGAAAATTTTGACTCAAAAAGGCTAAAAACTCTATATGCAAAAGACTCCCCCACACTTAAACTTCACATTGTCCTCAATGTGTAAAACCGAAAATTCGAATTCTGACGTAATAGCAGATAAAACGCAAAAACTGTACAAATTGGTAAGAATTTGGAAAAACTCCATTTCACAAAAGTTGTTCATCTACGTGTTTTCTACAAAGTGTCAAAAGGGCACAGTGTTTCGATAAACGGTCTGACGGTTATGGTCTCTGGACTGAACTACGTGCAGTCTGAATTTTTCTGACGAAAAGGTATTCGTCATAATTCTCTTCTAAGATAGATTCGGACGCAATGAAATTAAACATGGGGATGCAAATATGATATGAAAACTATAAAAATAAATAAATAAAAGGGTTTAAGATACAAAACCTATGGGTTGCCTCCCATTTAGCGCTTGGTTTAAAGTCGTCAGCCCGACTCTTTTGTTATCGTCCATATACCAACAATCTAAAAAGTTGGGGATCCTTCCAAGTAACCTGTTTTGCAAACACTAGCTTCACACAAATATTAATAATATAAAACAGAAATGAAGCTATTAACCAATAAAAGTTTCCCCCACACTTATTCTTGTCCACACTTAGAAGTGTATAAAGAATATAGAAGTCTGGGACTACCACGGTTTGTTGTTCCATAACCTGCATAGTATGAGAATCAAGTATCTCTAATGGCGGAAATCGAGAAACAAAGTCATTCAACAATATTCTCGAAGCACATACATTCAAACTAATAAGAGGTAAAGGAGAAGAAACAATAGGCAAAGGGTTAGATAAACCTTGCACAATCTCTTGTATCACGGAATCCTCTTCATCCTTGAAAAACTCAAGTGAATTATTCACCTCTTGTATATCATGGTCCTCTATCAAACCTTGCAACCATTCTTCGTCCGTTTCTGCCGTAACCAAAGTCTCGACATAAACATTATCATTACAATCATTTGCAAGCTCAATTGGGTCTTCCACAATATTGGTTATAACGGTCTCATTCTCAACATACTCCTCTTTGTTGTAAGGCACATACTCTTTTGCGGATCCAAATTTTATTATACCCATGGAATATTGGTCATAGCCAATAAATTGGTTTTGATTATACCCATGGAATTGGTAGTTATCGTATTGTTGAGGTTGTTGAAAACCGTATCCATTGTTCCAATATGCTCCTTCCATAGAAATAAGCACCTGAAATAATTCTCAAACCAAGGTTAAAACTAGAAAATAAAAACTAAAAACAAAAATAAGAAACCAAAAACAATTGACAACCGCTGCCTCCCCGGCAACGGCGCCAAAATTTGACCGGTTTTCAGCCGACACAAATATAATTACACTTTCTTACTACTCAAAATATATAATGAAGCAAGGGCAAGAAAGGATCGATCCCACAGAGAGGTCTAGGTTGTCA
>JAJJWW010012240.1:0-58136 GCA_023531295.1 Papaver armeniacum | reverse complement strand
TGTGCCAATGGCACGGTACGACCATGTTGATCTAGTTGCAAGTCTTGCAAGCCTAGGGCGCTATATTTGGCATGTGCCAATGGCATAGCGGCTTGGAAATATGGCTTGCGGTACGTGTTGGCATGTGCCAATGGCACGTACGGCCATGTTGACCTAGTTGCAAGTCTTGCAAGCCTAGGGCGCATATATTTGGCATGTGCCAATGGCATAGCTGACTTGGAAATATGGCTTGCGATAGTGTTGGAATGTGCCAATGGCACGTACGGCCATGTTGACCTAGTTGCAAGTTTTGCAAGCCTAGGGCGCTATATTTGGCATGTGCCAATGGCATAGCGGCTTGGAAATATGGCTTGCGGTACGTGTTGGCATGTGCCAATGGCACGTATGGCCATGTTGACCTAGTTGCAAGTCTTGCAAACCTAGGGCGCTATATTTGGCATGTGTCAATGGCATAGCAGCTTGGAAATATGGCTTGCGGACGTGTTGGCATGTGCCAATGGCACGTTCGCCATGCCATGTTAACCTAGTTGCAAGTCTTGCAAGCCTAGGGCGCTATATTTGGCATGTGCCAATGGCATAAGCATTGGAAATATGGCTTGTGGTACGTGTTGGCATGTGCCAATGGCACGTCGACATGTTGACCTAGTTGCAAGTCTTGCAAACCTAGGCGCTATATTTGGCGTGTTCCAATGGCATAGCGGCTTTGAAATATGGCTTGTGGTACGTGTTGGCATGTGCCAATGGCACGTCACGGCCATGTTGACTGGTTGCAAGTCTTGCAAGCCTAGGGGCGCTATATTTGGCATGTGCCAAATGGCATAGCGTCTTGGAAATATGGCTTGCGGTGCGTGTTGGCATGTGCCAATGGCACGTACGGCCATGTTGACCCTGGTTGCGAGTCTTACAGCAGCCTAGGGCGCTATATTTGGCATGTGCCAATGGCATAGCGGCTGGAAATATGGCAACTGACGTACACGTGTTGGCATGTGCCAATGGCACGTACGGCCATGTTGACCTAGTTGCAAGTCTTACAAGCCTAGGGCGCTATATTTGGCATGTGCCAATGGCATAGCGGCTTGGAAATATGGTCATGCCGGTACATGTTGGCATGTGCTAATGGCACGTACGGCCATGTTGACTAGTTGCAAGTCTTGCAGCCTAGGGCGCTATATTTGGCATGTGCCAATGGCATAGCGGCTTTGGAAATATTTCTTTGCGGTACGTGTTGGCATGTGCCAATGGCACGGTACGGCCATGTTGACCTGGTTGCAAGTCTTGCAAGCCTAAGGCGCTATATTTGGCATGTGCAATGGCACCAATGGCTTGAAATATGGCTTGTGGTACGTGTTGGCATGTGCCGGCACAGCACGTTACGGTCATGTTGACCTAGTTGCAAGTCTTGCAAGCCGGGGGCGCACCAAGTCTACAAGGACTAATAATATTGGCTAATAATATTGGCTAACAAGCCGGGGGCGCACCCTTTGATCTTTAGTGTCCATCCATATTCCAACTACAAGTGGAACATTCCAAGTTTGGAGATTTACCATATGGAGAATTTTTTTGCTCAATATCCCTCAAGAATGCAACAATTCCTCTTTTAATTGGTGTTTGCAATGATACCACAATAACGATACTTTATCCTTTTAGGATCTATCGGAAAACCAATTTAATGGGTTAATATCGTTAGTTTTTATTTTTATCCACATTGTGGTGATGAATGGTTTCTTGGAGAAATAGAAACCCATGATTTATTATTTGGTGAAACCATATATACCATTTCATTTTCGAAATCATACTTAGTATTGGCAAAAGTTAGAAAATATGCCAATATATTTTCCTAATTCTAAAGAACACACGGAGAGAATAATGGTTTTTACGATTTACGAAAATTGTCATCAAAATTTCTTTTTACAATTTTAAAATTGTCGTTCTAGTCATCGCAAAGGAAAAATCCTCTTTATGGTAGATTAATGGTTTCTTGTAAAAAAAAAAAAAAAAAGATACCATTAGGGAAAAATCACATGATCGTTGTCTAAAAGAAAAAAATACCAAAATTAATTGGCCTTATATTTTTCAACCATGCACATGATTAGGTACCTTTAGGATAACACCATTTTGTGGTGATTACAGTTTCATTAGGGGAATAGAAACTGCAAACCATGTTTCAATGGTTGTTTTTTTCTCCATGAAAAAGTTTAGAGGAGAAAAAAAAAAATTATTGAAAAAAATTGCTCCTCTATAACAGCCACATAAGTTGAAGGAGAGAGAAGAAAAATTAAATGATTTTAAATCCACTAACCAAAGATTCAAACATATAATTGTGCCTTTGCCGTCCATTATCCATCTCCACCGTGTATAGGTAGCTTTTGCTCATGAGCACATAGTGCAATTCAAACTTTGATAAAATTGACCATACAACCTGCATAGATGATTAGGATGTCCGAAATGATTAAAGAAGAATCCCGATTTGATGACTCAGTCACTATCTCAAAAATTGTAAATGACATAAGCAAGAGGAAATCGTTAATCAAACGTGAGTCATAAAAGTTTTCCTTTCTCGTGGACAAAATGTTGTTGTTTGTAATAGTTGAATGATGAATAAACAATTCAAAGACCACACTATTGTATCTTTGGAAAAAAAAATCCTTACAAACCTTAAAAAAATATTAGCACAGGGCATAAGTCCAATAGAAACTTGGATTACAAATAGAAAAATTATAGGCTATCATACAATCGTATCAATTTATACCAATAGATGCGTAAAACTAGGCATGTGATAGTAACCGAACCAAACCAACGGTATACATGAGTATATGTTATGGTTTGAGTTCGTGATAATTTAAGCAAATATATACAAAAAAAAAATAAGGAAAACAAGCAGGAAACCTCAGCGATTACAGTGTGTTGATTACGTGTTGTGAATAGAGAACAAGAGACAAAATAGAGAGAGAAGAAGGGAGAAATTCTATTAATCTATGTATCATAGACACGCATTAACGCCTCTATTTACAGGTCTAGACACAGGGACATCCCAGTAATAAAAGAGATTCACCCTAGATATTGTTAACATAATTACACGTTTATAACACGACTTTCTCTTTTTAGTACTCCCTCCGTTCCAATTTACTTGATGTTTTAGGGGTTTTTTGTGTTCCAAAATAGATGAAGGTTTTAAGTATTTAACCTAAATTCTCACTGATTTACCCTTGATTTGGAATCAGAACATACCATTAATTCCAATTGTAATCAGCAGATAAATGATTATTCCAAGGATTTGGAAGGAATATTTGGTTTATCCCAGGTAGATTACAACGGGATACGTAATTTCCATTAAATCTAGAAACTAAAAATTAGGTGGTTTTTAATTTTAGGAAGCTATTAGTATGGGTAGATTTGAAAAATAATTATTTTCTATGTTGTTTCTTAATCCGCGTGAAAATAACTATAATATCAAGTAAATCGGAGTGGAGGGATTACGTCTTTCTAGAACAAATAAAGCGATCAGTGTCAGGACCCGCATCCGATAAGCTAAAGAACAAGTCCGAACCCATGGACAATACTTCTAGTGGGCTTGAAGCTGGATCCAAGTTCAGTTGCCCTATATATATAAACAAGAAGATTTCCCTAAATTCCAAATCTTTCTCAAATCTCATTTTCTCTTCCCCAAAATCAGATTCAGAACCAAAGGCAACACATCCTAGATCTCATTTTTATTTTCGCTAAAATCAAAATCAGTAAGAAGGTAGTGATGGATTCAAGATGTACTATAACTGGTTTTGTATGGGATTCTGGTGGAGTACGAAATTTTCACTCAAAAACAACATTATGATATTTCCTCTCAAGTCCAGGACCCTTTAGAATTATTTTCATCCCCATCTACAACTCCATTGGAGCTCCTCCAGATATAAGTCTCTTAGATTTGTGGATAGCAAAAATTTACTCATTTGTGGGAGACAATTGGGAGGTTTGAATTTACTTGGAGATTCAGAAGCTAAGGGATTTCGAGCTTTACAATTCTCTCAAATTTCCCATCTTTTTAACTTTTTCTCTCCGCATCTTAAATATTGAATAAGTTAGTGATGGGCTAGAGATGGAGTATGGGTTCTGTATAGTGACCGAGGGACCAATTTCTCATACGCTCAAATACAACATTATGATATTTCCTCTCAAAGCTAAGTAAGTATTTTGTTCTTTATTGTCTGTTTGGTTTTGTATAATTTCAATTAAACCAAAATCTCATAGTCTAAATATGTTTGTTTGTTATTTGGTTTCATTTGTTATTTGGTTAACCATGGAGTCAGTTAGGAGATGTATTTACTCCGAGAAAGACTTCATATTTCCGGAGAACCGATTTTACAAATAGATTAATGCTTTTGTCTAGATTTGTGAAGTGTTTGCCTTTTTAGAGAGGCATCAAAAAATTGCCGTAAGTACATATTTAATGTCTAGACCTTTTCAGGTTGTTGGTGCAAGCTAGGGTGTTAAGAGTCACAAAGCAGGATCTATCACTGCATCTGTTTGGATCTTCCTTCGGTGAATTTCAATGCTTTGGACCATAGCTATGTTAAACAGCTTCAACTCCCCTGGAAAATATTCTTCCGGCGGTTACAAACTAATATTCTCATGAGCACAGTACATGCTACCACTTAGATTTAGTATAGTAATGCTATTTTGGATAGTGAAATTAGTTGTGGTGTTTGAAACAAGTAATCAAGCACATGGCATGCATAAAAAGTTTTTCGCGGTGCAAAGCTGAAATGGTGTATAATTATGTATCTATTCTATTAACTTCAAAACATATTTTTATATGAAATATTGAAAGGTTTATGCAAATTTACATTATCTTATCTTATTCGCCAATTTCGTTTTACACTGCAGATCATTTGGTGATGATTGTATCGAAAAAAGTTCGAATGCAGAAGGTTCCTAAGAAGCCACTGTGGGCTACAGTTGTTTTCCATTCTGCAACCCCGGTCGCTGCAGTCATGCAAGGTAGAGAAGAATTTGCTAGTGATGAAGAAATTTCTTTCACTGGCTTTAAGTTGTTGTTATTGTATTTTCTGTTTCAACATTAATTTAGCGGATGAATTTTCTGTTTAACCTTTAACATGATACTTCTAGGTATAAATGATACTTTTATGGCTTCAGTTCTGGGTGTATTTAGATTAACTCACTGTTCACCAAGTCATTTTAATATAGTCCAACCACTTATAGGAAAGTTCTGTATAGTTACGTTAGAAAAAATTTATGAATTTGGTTGGATCAAATTAAAATTTGTAGTCCATCATCAGTGGATTCTCACTTTTATGGTGGTGCAGTAGTATATATTGGGTCTATCTAAATTTTGTAGAGTCGCTATGTGTTATAGTTGTTCTCATCTTTTGTTCATATTGAATTTAGCATTGAGAGTTAGTTCTTTATGTATTCCTTCTGCTATTCTTTGTGGGTGGTGTGCACTATGAGAATATATGTCGGTGATTAGCAACATTGATATTCTCTAGTGTGTTTATATCCGTCTAAGTCTTTATATGTACGTTGGATCACTGCATCTGACTTCTTACAGCATCTGTGCAGGTACTAGAAACATTAACACATGATGTGTTATGCAGACTCCCATGCACGATCGAGCTTGGAATCCTTGTGCTGTCACAAATCCAACAAGAGAAACTCCACAATGTCAGAGGGAAGTAGTTACAGTGTAATGAATGAAACAGACAAAACATGTTCTCATTAACTGACATAGAAGAGCGTCATCTCTTCTTATACACAGAGTTCAACCACTACAGGCTGTCACACTCAACCTGTACAGACATAGAAAGATTAAAGGCACACAACAAATATTACAGACAGACCATTTAGACAGTTAGAAATGACAAATCTTGAGGTTGTTGGTCAAGAATTTAAGACGAGGAGAAGATAACTACTTGGTAAAAAGATCTGCAAGCTGCATTTCTGAGCTGACTTACGGTAGTGTAATGGTCTTCTTTTTAAAGTGATGACGTACGAAATGACAATCAATCTCAATGTGTTTTGTCTGCTCATGGAAAACATCATTATGAGCAATATGAATAGCAGCTTTATTGTCACAATATAAAGGAGTAGCCCCTGTTAGATGGATGCCCATATCACTCAGTAACCTTCAGATGACCTATCAACTTCTATGCCAAGGAAATACCTTAAGTGACCAAGATCTTTCATTTGAAAGCATAAATTCAGATGAGTTTTTAGAAATTTTATAACTTTTGAGTCACTGCCTGTGATAACCATATTATCAACATATAAAAGAAGAAGTATTGTTCCTTTTCCCGATCTTCTGAAGAACATTGCTGAGTCATATGGTCTTTGACTGAAACCAAATTGAAGAATAGCAGCAGAAAATTTCTCAAACCATGCAGGAGGTGCTTGTTTGAGTCCATAGAAAGCCTTACGAAGCTTACATACTTGGTTAGGAGAATGAGCTAAGCCTGGAGGGGGTCTCATATACACTTTTGTAGTTCTCCGTGCAAGAATGCATTTCTAACATCCATCTGGTGAAGATCCCAATTACGTACAACAGTCACGGCAAGAAGAGTACGTACTGTTGTCATACGAGCCACAGGAGCGAAAGTCTCTTCATAATCAATCCCATACTGTTGTGTATTTCCTTGAGCAACCACACGAGATTTGCAACGTTCTAAGGTACCATCTGATTTAGTTTTGACCTTATAGACCCAATGACTTCCCACAATAGGTTTTCCAGGTGGTAACTCTACCATATCCCATGTGCCAGCTAGTTTATGTGCAGTTAATTCTTCTCCCATTGAGTTTTTCCATTCTGGTATCATTGATGCTTCCCTGTAACTTTTAGGTTCATTCAAAGACAAAATACTTGATAAAAAGGTGGTGATAGTCGAGAAAACTTAGCGGTGGTTTTCGTACACGTGGAGGCAAAGGACAACTATTACAGGATTCCCATGTGAAGATGCATTGTCAGAATGCTCCATAGAGTTGTCAGTATCAGCTTCACCTTTAGTAACTATAATAGATTCATCAGAAGTAGGAACAAGAGTGTTTGTGACAGGTAAGGAATTCTCGACAGAAGTATCATCAAAAGGATCAAGATATGTGAAGCTTTCTAAGGTAGAAGTTGTGCTACTAGGAAGGGACCAAAAAGGTATTTTATCCCAAAAGGGTTACGTGTCGAGAAATACGTAACCTTCTAGTCTCTGGATCATAGCATTTGTAACCTTTCTGTTCGATACCATATCCTAAGAAAACACACATAGTATTCTTCTTTCCAAGTTTGTTTCACTCACGATCTGAGAGAAGAACAAAACCTGATGAACCAAAAACATGGAGTTCAGAGTAGATTGGTTTCTTGTTGAACAAACTCTCGTATGGTGATATACCTTCTATAACCACAGTTGGAATGCGATTGATAGTGTAAACGGAAGTGATTACGGATTCACCCCAAAAGTTTGAGGGAACAGAATAAGAAAGGAGTTGTGTTCTAGATGTTTCAATAATATGTTCGTGTTTTCTTTCAGTAACACCGTTTTGTTCTGGAGTTTCTGTACAAGATAATTGAAGAAGAGTTCCTTCAGATTTTAGGAAATCCTTGAAGGGATTGGATATGTACTCACCACCTTGATCAGCACGAAAAGTTTTGATAGTTTTTCCAAATTATGTTTTAATCATTCTAGAGAAATCTTTGTAGATTTTTAGAAACTCTGACCTATTGTTGAAAAGATAGATCCATGTATATCGAGTATGATCATCAAAGAAAATAACATAATACAAAGCCCCTCCTTTAGTTGCAAAAGGTGCCTTACCCCAAACATCAGAGTGTATAAGATAGAAAGGTGCATTAGAGAAGGTAATACTTTTATTAAAAGGAAGTGCAGGTTTTTTGCCCATTTTACAGGCAATGCAATGAGGTTCTTTGTCAACAGGTATATTTCCTAACAACCCTTTATTAATCATATAAGAAAGTCGAGAGAAAGAGTCATGTCCTAACTTAGAATGCCAAGATATAAAAGGAGACACTTTGGAAGGTAAGATAGAAGCAGAAGCAGCAACAAGTTTGTTCTTGGATTGCTGAGGAATAACTAAATACTCCAAAAGATATAACCGACCAACTCTATGGCCTATCCCAACAAGCATCTTTGTCATAGGATCCTGTATAAAACAACCAGAAGAAGTAAAGTGAATGTTAAAACCTTGGTTACATAATTGACCAATAGATATGAGATTCATTTTTAATCGGAGGCACAAGGAGCACATCTTGTATATGTACTTTATGCCAAATTTTAATCGGCCAATATGAGTAGCACTTATTTACGTACCATCTGTGAGGTATGAATTTTAGGCGTAATAATGGGACACTTTCTCTCAAACAACGTTGAGTTAAAAGTCATGTGATTTGAGGCACCTGAGTCAAGAAACCATTCAGTTGAATATATACCTGTTGGAACTGAGAAAGCAGAAGCAGCTGTAGAGTTATTACTAATAGAAAAAGCTTGTTTGAGCATCTTGATGAGCACGAAAGTGCGACGCATTTTCACCCATAAATACATTAGCTGTGACTCATTTTATCACTAATAATCTTATTTTAAGTCTTTTCAAGGAAATAAGCTCTCGTGGAGAATGTTGCTCGAAAATTATAAAAGGCACCCGGAAGACGGATGTTATTCGGACTCTCAGTTTTACTAAGGGACACTTCAATTTATAAGGGGCACCCAAAACTTACTAAAGGCATCCCTAGGACAGCTGCTAAACGGACCCCCGGATTGGTTAAGGGGTGTCCATCTTCAACCTTTTGAATTCTGAAATTGGCGGGAAAATTATTATAAAAAAAACGGCAAAACTAAGATTCGTGATTTGAAGATGTTTTAGAGAGATTAAATGGCTGCAATTGTTTGGGTATCTTTCTTTGGGCCTAACAGAGTTGATAAAGCTGTTCGAACCAACCAGAATTGGTTAGAATCGTAGGTTTGAAGAAAGCAAGGGCTGGAGTTTTTTCTGTGAGATTCTGTGAAGATTTTGGAGGATTTCGGTGGAGATTTAATCGCTGGCATTAGTTGGGAATATCCTGATTTGACTAAACAAGATTGGTATGTGTGCTGGAATCAAAGAAATTGGGGAGTTCATGTGGTTTCGAACTAAAACAGGGAAGGATAACATACAGAGAGATATTCTCGGAATTATTAGCTATCTCGGGTAAGTTTTGGTGCGTTTTCGGCATGTTCAACTTAAACTCAGCGTGCTTGGAAGAATTCAACACCGATGGACATGTGAATTGAACGCGGGGAAATAATTACGTAAGAATGGCTGGAAAATCTTCTTGAGCATAAAAGCCATCAATGAAGATTTCTTGAAGTTATTTTGAAGATTTGAAGGTCCTATGGTTATAAATACGATCCTTGGGGGTCACGAGGGGAGATGGAGAGTTAGGGGAGGCTAGAAAGTGAGTTTGAAAGCTCCGGAGAAGATTTCTCTGCTATTTGCTCTGTAAAGAAAACACGAAGAACATAAGGCTGTGAAAGGCGCGTTAATAAACCGTGGTCTTTCTTCGGTTTTGCAACAGTCTTTCCGGCGACAGTTAAACAGTATTTATAGCACTTCTCATGTATCGTACATTGTAACAGTGAGTTTGTGACGCTCATTAGCCGTTGCGAATTCCCGATTTATGTTATTTTTCTCCTTTTCTTCATTGTAAACACCAATAAAAATATTTTGAGAATGTACACATCATGAGTAGCTAAACCCTTACATTGGGTCGACGGAGGAAGCCGAATTTCATACGTGGGTAATTTTAATTAATTCTTTATATGACTTTTGCACTAATTAAAGTAGAATTATGATTTGAAAAAATTAGTTATCATTTTATTAGATGGGTCATGCTTTCTTAGATGTTTGATGTCCCATGCTTACGATTTATAACTAATGTTTAGAGAATCTACATTGGCAAAAATAAGAGTCCTTGTGTTTTATTTATTGAGCTATAATTGTTGAATAATAATAATTGAACCTATTGATATAAATTCGGTGGAATCCTAGACCCAAAGAACTCTCTCTTTTATTTTCGTTGAACCTTTAAATTTAATCTCAACAACGTCCGAGTGAACAACAACCCTTTTACTACTACAACAAACAAATTAAGAAATCTTATTACATCTCCTGGATTTCAGCTAGGTTGGGTGATATAGATTGTCTAGCTGCATCTTGTGGTTTATCTAGACTATAAGACAAATTAGCGGGAGTTGTAGATAAATGTGCGGAAAATTACCATTTAATCTTTTTCTTTCTCTCATGTTTCTAGATGATGGAGATGTGCAATTTCTTCTACATGTCCAAAGGCTTTGCGGTAGTTACATTGAGGTTTTGCCGGAGGTGCAGTTTGAGATGTTGAGAACGAGAAGCATTTGCAGATGATGCACTTGGTAAAACGGTGCAGGTCCTTGCAAGATAACCAAAGTTGTTACAGTTATGGCATTGAACTTGAGATAAATCACGAGAACTCCTTTTACTGTTGAATTGAGAGTTGTAACTTGGTCGTCTGGTACCCCAAAGACAGTGGAATATCTAGTTTGACTCTCTTACGAGTTTCTTCGGTGATAAGTTCGAAGTACGTTTTCACCTTTGGAAGAGGAGATCGATGAAGAATTGATGCTCTGACAGTTTCAAACTCATCTCTCAATGCCATTAATAGCTGGACTAGTCTAGACTCCTCTCATAATTTTTCCATATTTATATCAATAGTCCACTTTGGTTCCATAAGTTCTAGTTGATTCCATACGATTGACATCTCATAATGAAAATCGAGATGGTTTGGTCGGTATTGTTGTTTCAAAGAACGAATATCTGCTCAAGTTTGTATCTTTGTGCAAAGTTGATTTGAGTATACCTTTTAGAGAGGAAGTCCCATGCTTCTTTGGCTACTTCAAAATTGACAAGTCTGCATGCTTATGGATGTGATCACTGTATTCTGATCCATGTCATAATCCTATGATTGTTGACTTCCCATATTTCTTTGAGATCTTGTGTTGATGAATCTTTCACGTCCTTGTCCTTGTCCTTGACGATGGAGGCTGCTTGAGGGATCCTTTTTGTGCCATCAATATACTTTCACATACTTTTTCCTTTGAGAAAGCTTCTCATGAGATATGACCAGTGATTGTAATTGGTTCCATCAAACTTGACAGTAATGGGTGAAAAATATTCTCGAGACATGATTAACTGATCTGAGTAAAGAGATAACTTGACTTCTGATACTTTAAGATTTCAGGGACAGGATAATAATCTTTCTGTTTTGCAGCGGAAGTGGTTTAGATGTTGTCTCGATTTGATGCCATGAAAAAGTTAGTCATGACAACAGTATATTCAAGAAAAAGGGTTTTCTCACTTGATTAATTAACCAAAGAGTTACAACATCATCTTATACAAGATTCAAGAGTTAAAAACAGAAAGAAGATAACTACGAATACAAACTAATGAATGCGTAATATACGTACAATAGAGAAACAAAATAACTGCATTTATACACCTTATCTTCTATCATAACGGCATATATACTCCATATCTTCTAACAAGAAAAACAGTTTTAGACTATTACACTGTCACTAGGAAGTCCCCTCTTGAACGCTGAAATTAAGCACCAGCACTGACCAACAATAGCATTAGACAAAGTCAAGCATTTCAACAACAATGGAAATAAAGCAGGGATAACATCTGGTAGTATAGCAGACTAATAGCATTCAGTAACATAATTTAATTTGTATTGAACTTTTCGGGTACAAGCTACATCAGTTTGTTTACGAGTCACTGCATTCCTTCTGGATTAAATATATTAGCAAAGATTCATTTCTTCTTTAATCTGTTGTATATTCTTTGGGTTTTTGCTCAGTTGAAAATTACTTTGTAGCTTTTTGTCTCAAGAGTTTGCTGTAGTCTTATTTCGTTATCTGTAAAGCTTGCTAACTGTGATAGCAGTTCATAATATCATCTGTTTGAGTGGTGCCAGAGTAGATATCCTCCACAACATAAAAGACGACTAAGAAATCCAAACGAAGCCTAATGCACACTCCCTATTCAGCATATCCCCCAAGTACCAGCCATAAAAGATAGTCCACTGGCATTCTCCATCTTTCTAGAACAAATGGATCTGGATCCGCATCCGATAAGCTAAAGAACAAGTCCGGACTCAATGGATATTACTCCTAGTGGGCTTGATGGTCGATCCAAGTTCAGTTGCCCTATATATATACAAACATCGTATGCAGATTATTTGCTTTTAATTTTGTTGATCTCGGGTCGCCCCTTGGGCAGCTTTCCTGTTTCAAGATATTCGTGGATTGGTTTTCTCCAATCATCGACTTTATACTGATCGTTAGTGGTTGCTGCTACGTGTGCGCCGATGCCCACTATCTCAGGCACCGATGGCATTTAGTCCTCATAATTCTGATGCCCTCCACACTTGCATCCGTTAGCATGGAAGCGATGTAGGCTAGGGCGTCCGATCACAGCGTTATCTTTCCTACAGATGTCTGGAACTTGATATTTGGTACTTGGCCGATGTAGAATTGGGCGAGTTCCCAATATTTTTTGTAACAAGGATCATGTATAGCGTCTTTACTGCTGATTTTTCTGGACGACTAGGTGAGAGTCACTTGTTATTCTTATGTCTTGAATTCCCATCTCCACTATCAGGCGCAGAGCATGTATCACTGCTTCGTATTCCGTGACGTTATTGGTCGCCTTAAATTCGAGTCTAAACGAGTGGACCATCTTTTTCCCTTTGGCGTCGTGAAGACCAATCCTAGGCCTGACCTGTCTTTTATTGGATGATCCGTCCACAAAAACTTCCCATCGTGTCGGGTTACATGTCTCGAGTAGGTCGGATGGGTCCTCTTGGTCTTCCTCCATTCTGGGATGTCTTCCACTTCATGTTCGTCGCTCGGGGGAAGTCTGCCAGAAAAGTATGCCATTGCACATTGCCTTCTTTAGTTCTCATCTCATAGAAAATATCGAATTGTTGATCATGCGCTCCACTTGGAGATCCGCCCGATCTAGCTGCATTGTCAGTACGATTCTATGGAGGATTTTGTGAGGACCCGAATTTTGTGAGTTTGGAAATACGTCCGAAGTTTTTGAGTTGCAAATACCAAAGCTAATATCAGTTGCTCGATTCTGGTGTAGTTCCTCTATGCTGGGTTCATAGTTTTACTTATGAAATACACCGACTTTTCTTATCCTCCTACGGTCTTGACTAATACGGCACTAATGGCATAACTGGTCGCCCCTAGATATATGGTTAGTACTTCCTTGTTCTCGGGCCTTTGTAACACCGGAAGGCTAGCGAGATGTTGCTTAATTTTGAAATGCCTCCTCGCATTCCTCGGTCCATTTGAACTTTTCTCCTTTCCTTAATGTCCCGAAGAAGTCTTTGCACTTGTCGGATGATCGAGAGATGAATCGCCCCAAGGCTTCCAAGTTCTATTTAACCGTTGTACGTCCTTAATCGTCACGGGTGATGGAATTTCTACCAGCAGTTCGGATTTTATGCCGGTGCCTTCGATACCTTTGTTGGTAATTATGTACCCTAGAAATTTGCTCGGGTGACCCAAAGTGCACTTACCGGATTTACCCTCATCTTGTATTTTCTCATAGTTTGAAATATGTCTCGGAGGTCGTCGATGTGGTTGGTGGCCACCTTGCTTTTGACCAACATGTCGTCCACATATACCTCAATGGTGTTGTGTATTTTATCTTCAAACATATCTTCTACTAGTCTTTGGTATGTAAGCGCATGCGTTCCTCACTTCGAATGGCATTTTAGTGTAACAATATAGTCCTCAGGGGCCAGGGGGATCTGGTTGTACCCCGATTACCCGTCCATGAGTGTTGTTGCCTTGTATCCAACTATGGATTCTACTAGTTGATCGATGATGGGGAGGGGGAAGCTGTCTTTCAGGCATGCTTTATTCAAGTCACTGAAGTCGATGCAGACGTGGACACCTCCATTCCTTTTGGGGACTATCACCATGTTAGATATCCATTGTGGGTATTGAGCTTTTCGAATGATTCCTGCTTTACTTGCAACTTCTTTGAGTTCGGCCTCCACCGCTTCCCCAGCTCGGGTGCAATTCTCCTCATCTTTTTGTCGGATCGGCTTGACCTTGGGATCTATTCTCAAGTGGTGTGAGCAGACTTCTGGGTCAATTCCTTCCATATCGTGCATTTGCTAGGAGAATACGTCCATATGTTCTTTCAAGAGAGTTATCAGTTGCCGTGTTTGTTCATCCGTCAATAGGGTCCCTACTCTCACCATTTTAGGCTCTTCCTCAGTGCCTAAGTTAACTTGTCGGGTGGATTCTAAGGCCGAGAAATTAGGCTTTGGTTCGTCGACTATTGTCGGATCCTTTGACTGCTATAAGATCTCCTCCTTGTCAGCTTCGTAGGTGGTGATGGCTTGTGATATCACTTTCTCTAGCTCTTCCCCCGCTTTTATTTCCCTAGCTTTGTTATTTTCCTGACGTTTCCTCGATCGTCTTTCTTCATTCAGCTGGATATCGATTTGTACGCATTGTCGCGCCGCCTGGGGGTCGCCCAATACCTCCACTACCCCTCGATAGGATGGAAACCGCAATCTTTGGTGGTAGGCCGAGGCGACCCCTTTGATTCCCGCCAACCAGGGTCGACCAAGAATTACTTCATAAGGCGACACAACGTCGACCACACAGAAGGTGGTGAGTGTGTCTAGGAACCCTTCCCCGTCCGAGACTCGAGGGTGACTTCTCGTTTTGGTCTTGTCACTATATCCGTTAAAGCCAGTAGATCCGATGAGGTGTGCGGGATTAGGATATCATGAGATAACTCCATTCTTTTGAAGATGTCATAAAATAGGACCTCGACTGAACTGCCACTGTCCATCTGTATCCTTCGAACACCCCATTCTTCAATGAGTAGGGTTATCACTAGGGGATCCCCATGTGCTTGACCATTCAATGGGACGTCCTTCGCTAAGAAAGTGATCGGCTGCATCATCCAAGATTCCATGGGCAGAGTTTTGGCCACACTGAATATTTCTTTTCCCGTCCGATCTCTTTTGTGGATCCTTCAAGTGATGCCGGTTCCTAAATAAAACCCCTGAGTTGCCGAGTGCGAGATGGTGTTGCAAGAGAACTGGGTACCACGATTGATCCTTATCTGGTGCACTGGTGCGTCGGGCTGAGCTGGTGTCGACGATGTTTTGACGAAATGTCGAAAGTATCCATCTCGGATCAGGTGTTGAACGATATCTTTTACCTCTCGACAATCATTGGTCGAATGGCCACGGAACTGGTGGTAATGGCAAAACTCGGGATGGTTCCTTGTTTCGTCGAACTGGACTCCCCTAGTCTTCGGGTATCGGATATCGTTCCTCTTTTCGACTTCCTTGAATATTTATTCTAATGGTGCATTTAGTGGAGTGTAAGATCTGGGTTCGTGGCGAGGCCTTTCTCGACCCAAATTTTCTTGTTCTCCCCATGATGTTGTGTGCTCGGCCTTTTCTCAGATCGCTTCGGATCTTCTCGTGGGGTTGCCTCTATTATAGCGCTTGCTTCTTGTATTCCTCTATCCTGTGCTCCTTCCTGTATTTCCTCTAAGGCGATGTAGTTTTCTTGCATTTTCCTGATTTCCCTTAACGTTTTAGGCTTCTCGGTGTACATTGCTACCCAAATAGGATCTGACTTCCCCAGTGAATTTTTGAACCCGAATATCTATTGATCGACCGGTACCTTTCCGATATCAGTACATAACTTCCTCCATTTGTCTGTTAGAGACCGCAATGGTTCCCTGAATCTTCATGCAAGCGTAAAGAGCTTATTAACTCTGGGCTGAGCTATACTGTTATGCATGTAAGTTTCAAGGAAGGTTTCCACCAAGATCGCATAATTGCCAACGGAGTTCATCGGGCGGGGTGTAAAACCGGTTCTTTGCCTCACCCTCCAAACTTGCTTTGGGAAGAATTTGCACATGACCACATCGTAATTCTTTCATTGTAACAAGTACATGATGTACATTTTGATATGATCTCTAGCGTCGCCCGTGCCGTCAAAACCCGGATGGGAAGATCGGCAATGTGCATTTGGGTGGGAAAGGAGTCCGATCCAATTCCTTGGTAAACGGTGTCTTTTGTGCTTCACTAATTACTTCGCCAACTTATCGTCCTAGCCGTTTCCTGTCAGTTTCTTGACCATCTACTCAAGTTGATCGATCTTTTGTTTGGTTGTCGCATCCGTACCCTCATTGGTCGCCTCTTCCTCAGTCGAAGAATCCTCGAGTGGGTCATACCCTCCCCCTGATCGGTTAGGGTCGGGCATGCATTCTCGGCTTGGGGGTGGGGTTGGAGTGTTCCTCGACTGGGTGTGATTGCTAGAAGCGCCTCGGCTCGACGACCCTCTTGACCCTGCTCTCCTGTTGCGGAGTCGGTAGTTTTCATGTTCTAAGGCTAGGTTCCTTCTCTGCAGCTCTCTCATAAGGTCTTCTTTCCTTCTTTGGCTTTCCAAGATAGCAAGTAACATCGGGTCGGTACTCTCGTGGCTAGAGTGGCCATTTACTTGGTTTCCTGCTACATTGGGGGGTGCAGTTGGAGGTCTTGTCGTGGGGACAACGGGGGGAACGGTTGGAGCTATGGGATGATCGGCCGCCGCTGGTGAGATATCTCGGTCGAGGTCGCCCCTTCCTAAGCGCACTCGCCTAAGCCTTTCCCCTTCTCGTTCTAGTTCACGATGGTACTCTGTCGGTTGTCTTTCTCGCCTACGTTCCTCCTGCATCGTCTGCACTTCCTCCTCTTCCTCAGTATACGATGCGGTTCTTCCGTCCACCATGTCCCCCTGCATTATCTGGCTTGGGTTGATCCTCAGTATCCTAGGTGGGAGATCGTCGTCTCGGCCTAGATCGACTTCCTCGTCAACAGTAGCCATGAATTTGCCTAGTGCCTGAGTCTCGGCCTGGTTATTTTCCCGATGATCTTCGTGTCGGAATCTGGCCAATCCTTCTTGCACACTCGGATCCCGTGTGGCTCGGTTCCTATGGATCCTACTCGTCCCGGGAGGTACTCGCCATCACCTTCAATATCTCCTAGTTCCTCGGCTCTCCCGTTCCGTCCCTACCTACGTCGCCAAAGTACACAACACTTACTTGAACTGTTTTAAAAGGTTAAGGATGAAGTACAACTGATTCTGTTGTGTAAGGTGGAAAAAGTTTTCACGGACAATTTCATTTATGCTAGCGTGTTGATCTCAAGAATCAAGTGGGTTTGACCGCAAGAGGACAATTTTTTGAAAAGCTGTCTCAACACATCGCTTTCGGTACTTTTTCTACGCATTAATCATTATTTGTCCTAACATTCCTAGTGCCATAAGTTATTAATCATCCGTATGTTAGGTTGGAAGATTTTTTTCTTGACTATAGTTGATGATACGATAACCTTTACCGATTGTTGTGCCGACCGTCTACTGATGCTGTGAGGCTTTTAGCGTAGGATCAAGATGAGGCTTAATAATGAAGCGCCCACTAAACTCTTTCCAGCCGTAGCTTTCGGAAAACTGAACTCGATGACTTCGAGTTAGTCTTGCCTCCACCACTGTCATACTTTGTTTTAGCTAACTAAGAAGGTCCAAAAAACGAAGTAATGTTTCAACTTAGCTTCTTCCGGTCATCAAAGATGATCCATTCGGGAGCTTGTGAGGTGTTATTTCGTTTTATTTTGGGTCGATGACATGGCGATCTTTGACCAGAAAAGCTTTACTCCAACGAAAACATTTAACTCTACGCAATTAGTCAAACTTACTTCAACTGAATCCCTTACTCATAAGGTAAGAGATCTCCGTCTCTTGTTTGATGGAGTTAAGACGATGACGATAACTAAACAAGTATTTCCCTTTAAACTAAATTTCCATGAGCCTTTCATGAATTTAAGTAAGTATAAACAAATGTAACAACATTGAGCTTTTTACTACAAAGGTAAACTTGAAACAACAAATCTAGCAGCCCATGGATTTTAACCATTAGAGATGATGAGAAAATAGGTCAGCGAGGTGGATTTCATTCTTAGCTTCTACCAACATCAAAAGATGTTATTTCGGGAGCTTATTGATCTTCTTATAACCCGCTTAGACGACTTAAGCAAACAGCCTAGTTTGATGATTTAATCTTGACGACTCGACTCAAACGAAAGCAGAAGCTATTGATACTAATAAAACAATCCTACATCAAAACTCAACAAGGTTTTGCTAAGAAAACAAAGACAAGAACATCTCACAAACTTTGCCTATCAACACTCTTAACAAAAAGAGTTTCTCCCTTAGCTTCAACTAACATGCAAGGTGACTTAGGAGCTTGGATTTCTCTCTTTTGGTAACCGATTTCAAGGTATCCGAAGATGTTACACGGTCCCCTTAGTCGGTGCCGGAATGTAGATGTAGAAAACCCTACTACTACATCCAAAGGATTTCAAACGTATGCAAAGAAGTAAATCAACAAAAGAAATAGAAGAACACAAGATGTACGCGGTTCGACATGATTACCTACATCCATGAGGTGAAAGGATGATCTTATTACTTCACACAAGTTTACGAGGATGAAATGCTCTCGACAAAACTCTATCTCTCCTCTCACTTACTTCTCAATTGCCTCCTATTTTACCTCTCTACACGATCTCTATTTATAGTTACAGGTGGTGATACATCGATATTACAGTGTTGGGCCTGGTGTAGCTTCTGGATGTTCTTCTCGGACGACTAGCTGATGCTTCGGCTGATCTTCCCCTTTGCTCGAGTCGAGTCATCTAGCCGAGTGGTGTCATCACCCGATGTCGTTCATTTTGGTGGAGATGATCGACGTCGCCCTTTAGATTCCTGGCCGAGTCCCACTTTGACCGAGCTTTTCTTATCTCTTCACCAACTCTGTCAGTGCATTAACTACCCTCAAACCCGATGAGCATCACATCAGAACTTTCCTCTTCCTTTATGTCGACCTCTCGAGCTGTCCCCATTCCTCTTTTCTCGCGCCCAGATCTGATGAGATGATTCAGTGCTTCTAGTGCTTGATTTTCTTGGTGCGCCCTCGTCCAGGATGGTTCCACCTGTCCCTGTGGATTATTTGCACCTACACCTTATCTAACCCAAATGAAGAAGAAGTGAGAACAGAGAACCCATTGTTTCCTTTTTTTCTTTAGCCTCCAAATTCAGATCTCCATTTTTCTCCTTGAAAAACCCCAGAAATAAAAGAAATCATGAATCACTTAAAACCAAAAATTTCATGATGGGGAGATTTGAAGATCTACCAAAAGAAATCATACCGAGAATCATTTTGGAGTGTAAATTTGTTTGCAAACCATGAAGAGATGTTGTTCATCTTCCATACTTCTCTCAAAAGCACTTGAACCATCTTAATTCTTCTGGTGATGATTCTGGTAAGTTGAATTTTGTTTTCTTAAATCGTTTAATCTAAAATTATAATCCAATTACCGGATTTTATACTGAGCTAGATGAATTTTCATATGCTGAATATGATGAGAATTCTGATGAGACGCCCTTTAGTAGGAAAGCAAGAATGAATTTGGACCTACTTGTATCTTCAATCCAATCACTAGAGAATATATTATTCTTCCAACATGTGAAGGAGATTACTACTTGGATGGATTTGGTTACATTTCTTCCACCAATGAGTACAAAGTTGTTAGGGTATATAACTCAGATGTTAGAAGTATCCATGTATACACTCTTGGAAGTAACACTGGATGGAGAATTGTGGGAACGATGGACAGGATTATGCCGTTTTATAGAAAAGATGCTGGTGCGTTTGCAAATGGAGCTCTTCACTGGGATGATGATGAAGGAACCATTCTTGCTTTCCATTTGGCGGATGAAAAGTTTAGGGAACTTCCATCACCACCTTGGTTCACACGATCTGAGTTTCCATCTTTTCCTATTTCATTAGGGGTTTTAGGAGATTTTCTAAGTGCTACTTATTGTCGCGATGCCTTTCATGGTGCAATATGGTTGTTGAAGAGGAATAAAGATAATTATAATGACTTGAGCTGGAGTAAAGAGTTTAGTTTCGACATTCGCATATTACGGAATGCACCGCCATTTGGTTTAATGAAGAGTGGTAGGCTTCTATGCTATGAGAATCACAAGATTTATGGTTACGATCCAGGAGTATCATCTGCCAAAATGGATGTTAATTTTGGCAAGTCTATTACTAATGCCATCCCTCACAAGAATACTTTAGTTTCACTAGAGGTATTAGGTGAAAAACATGCAAATACAATGGAATCTGGTAAAGAGCAAGTTCAAGCGAGTAGACAGAAAACAGTGATAAATTGAAGAAGCCGAAAACGAAGTACTACCTCAGTCCCTAAAAAATAGGCAGGTTTGTATGTAAATTTACACACAAACCGCCTATTATTTTGAAACGGAGGGAGTAAGAGATACCTAGGTAAGTGTAATGATAATAAGCCTTTATTAAACTGTTAAGCAATTTAAGGTTAGATAACAAGAGATCTTTCCCAATCGATGAATTGACAATATGTGGTGATGTTGTGTCATGTATGAATTGCGCTTGCTATGTTTGTCTTTGGGATTTTGTGATTTATATGAATTGCTCTTGCTATGCAATGCAAACTTTACTAGACTTATTTCCTTTTATAATAAACAAGAAACAAATTTGAGATGTATATGCAGAAAATGTCATGGGAAACTGAGAGCTTTCCCGGTGGTCTTATACTCCTAGCCTTTTAGGAAATCTTTGTGTTTCTTAGTTTTCTGATTATATTTGTTTTGTTAACATGACCCCAGAGCATGATACTAGTAGAATTCTTGAGTTAAAGGAGTTAGTTGTGTTTTTGTGGAGAGCCTAGATAACTTAACTCAGAAACTTGTATGGGGCATGCTGAGAAAGAAGACTCACAAGATGTGGCTGGTCTTAAACAACAACTTATATCTGAAGAACGTAACTACTGTGTACTCGAAATATACGTGTCTACTATTTATATATTCGCCAGGCTGGTTTCTTAGTGATTTATGGGAAAGAATGTATAGAACAGTCGGACTAGAGCTTGGAAATGTGAATATTCACTAACTTTTTTTTTTGAGATGCAATAACCTATTACTGATACTGGTTCTTACATTTTTTTGGTGAGCAATTTGCTCTTGTGGTTGTGAGTACCGTCATAGTTGTTCTCAATCTGTCAATATATATAGATGTTGGTTATACACTCCATTTTATCTCATGCTTGATTATCCTCTGGTATTTGTCTAATGATACATTGTACAAGTTTCCTTGTTCCTTCCACCCTCATCAATGTTTAGTCGTCATTTGGAAAGAGTGTCAAGTCAGACTTTAGATCTAAGTTAATTACTTGACACTTGTTCATTGGCCTGAATGTATATATGTATGAACCGTTTTTCTCTTTCATACAAACCCTGTGAACTGTCGGAGGTACCATTTGTGTTTTATCGATCAATGTTTCAGTCAGATAACAGACTGCTTGTTGTTTTTTTTTTTTTTTTGATGTTGTTTGCAGTTGTTTTTATGGTATGTTAGACTAATCTTTCTAGCTGTCTACTATTGGTTTTGACATTAGTTTACCCTAGGTGGGGATGGAGAGTTGATTCGTTTGTGTTGCTCAATTTCTGAAGGGGTGAATTGAAGACAATTATCAGATCATCTACTAATGTCTTCATAACGGCATGACAGAAATTGCAGAAGTTAGTGTACATGAGGACTTCACAGTTCAATTTAGCTGGTTAAGATCATACTCAAAATTTTCCGACTTAATAATGTGGCTACATTGTGATATTATGTAGTAAGATGGAAATTCCTAATTGATATGAGTGTAGCTTCTGAATATGGGGGGTTGAGTTCAGCTATTAAGGCTTAGGTCTGTTTTCTCGTAATTCAAGTAAGAAACCTCTAATTATCTTTGGTATCGTATATGACGGAGACTATGCTTTGCTAGAGTTAGGATCTAGTCATCTTTTTTGTTTGGATGAGTTCACCCACGACGGAGGCATTAATTAAGTTTGCTAGGAGCCTGAATTCCACTGAGCTAGGGCTTTCTAATGACTTTAAAGTGGCTTTCACCTATTGCAGAGGAAATTAGAAACTCAGTTAACTACGGTGTGCATTATCTTTTCCAACGAGCTAGTGCTTTATAATGCATGTCATTTTAAATTCTTCCTGAATGTAATTTTCCAGCCTTTCCTTTTTATGAATGTTAATCTGTTTGACTAATTATACTGTCTGTGTA
Source organism: Papaver armeniacum (assembly GCA_023531295.1). Classification (NCBI taxonomy): domain Eukaryota; kingdom Viridiplantae; phylum Streptophyta; class Magnoliopsida; order Ranunculales; family Papaveraceae; genus Papaver; species Papaver armeniacum. The sequence goes on along the minus strand of JAJJWW010012240.1, from coordinate 35,857 downwards.
TTGGACGTGTATATACATTCAGCAGTTGTGACAGCACAGCTGCACATCCAGTCCAAGTTTAGTGCAAGTCTTTAGGTGTATAGTTATGAAACGTTGTAAATCCAGAGTCTTATGTTCTTTTGGTTATTGTAACAAAGTCCCGTTAACCTCCACCTGAAACTCGTGTAACTGCTAGGTTAAAGCTTTTGAATCCTTCTCTTGTACTTGTACTGATTCATATAAATACTTAATGAAGCATCAATATGTCTACACAATTGTGAGACAATAAACCAATAACCTAGAATCTTTGATGGTATCATCTTGATCCATCCTAGGACCTATCTTTATTTCTTCCGCTGAATTATCAAATCTCTGCTTTCTTTCTCACAATGGTGGAAACTTCAGATCAATCATCTCCTTCAAGGTCAGTTCATCCTAACACTGAAACCCAAACCAACAATGAAACCCAACTCAACTCTTCGGGGAATAATCAAACCCTAGACCCTTACATAATTCATCAAGCGATAATCTGCATAGCAGTCTTTGTCTTCTCCTCTTTGCGGGGGATAATTATGGTTCCCGGGTTAGGGGAATAACTAAGGCTCTGAATGCTAAGGGTAAGCTCGGTTTTGTTGACGGATCTCTTCCTCCTCCAAAGATGAATTACGGTATCAATGCTTGGAAAGATGTGATGATCTTGTCGGAAGTTGGCTTCTCAACTCTTGTCAACCAGACATCAGGGCTAGCTGCCTATATGCCCCTTCCTCTCGAGCAATATGGAAGGATTTACCGGTGAGATTTTGTATCTCTAATGATCCTATTTTATTTCGACTCAAGTCATTATAGGCTTGCTATTAGGCAAGAATCAACACAAAAATCAAAACTCTATGGGATCAACTGATTCCATGGTTGATACAACCGAAGTTTGTATTTGTGGTGCCGGCAAGTCTCTTCTTGAGAGACTCGAACGTGACAGAGCCATGGAGTTTCTCCAGGGTTTGCATGATCGCTTCTCTAACCTCAGAAGCCAGATCCTAATGATGGATCCCTTCCCTACTGCACTGCGTATGTTCAATGTGGTGCAGCAGGAGGAAGAACAACAGCACATTACGGCCAATCCACTACCCAGTATTGAGTCAGTTGCTCTGAAGACAAATCGATTTCCTGCACCATCTTCTGCTAATCGATCTGCTACCAGTCAAAACAAGAGGAAAAGACCCCATTGCGATTATTGCAATCGTCATGGACATGTTCGAGATCGCTGCTATCGTCTTCATAGCTTTCCTCCATCATCATCTTCTACCACTGCTGTTGCTGCCAACACCACGGCTGTCTCTTAGGATTCTCATCCTATGCAATCTACTACTATGCCTTTTTTCTCAGCTGACCAATATGCTCGTTTGCTCGCCCTTATCAATACTCCAGGAGAAACAACATTTGTAGAACCACGTGTGAATTTTACTGGTAAGCTACTTAATATTTCCTTTTACAACCTTGGTTTGTTGACAGTGGTGCAACTCACCATATATGCAACTCTTTATCATATTTTACTTCTTATACTCCTGTCAGTACTCTCATACAAATGCAATTGCCTGATGGCACTTTATCTACGGTCAAACACATTGGTGAAGTTGTATTTTCTCCAACTTTGAAACTATCCAATGTTCATCACATCCCTGATTTTAAATTTAATCTTCTTTCTGTGAGTCAATTGACTCGTTCCTTAAATTGTGTTGTCATTCTTACACACAATTGTTTTGTTTTTCAGGACCTGCTCACGAACGAAGTGATTGGTCAGGGTGATCTCAGTGGAGGACTTTATAAACTCCGAGTTTCTACATCCCCAGCAACATCGCATAAAGTTCTTTTCAATAAGATGCCATTCGACATTTGCACCTTTGTCGACTTGGGCATCAAGCTTAGAAACGTTTTAAATTTTTATGTAGTTCGAATGATTATATTCGATCTAATTTTTCGGTTCTTGCGATGTATGCCCGATGGCAAAACAAACTCGTTTATCATTTAATAAAAATCGTATTTCTTCTACAAGGTGTTTTGAACTTATACATTGTGACATATAGGGTCCCTTTTTAACACCATCTTTCACTGGTGCAAGATATTTTCTCACCATTGTTGATGATTTTTCTCGCTGTACTTGGGTATATCTTATGCACACCAAGGGAGAAACTAGCAAATTTATTAAATTTTTCTCACGTCATGTTCTCACTCAATACTCTTAGAAACTGACCACTATCTCTACAGGTAATTCACTACCTTATTTACCGATTTTACAGTATTCAATCGATAACGTCTCGAATTCCTTTCTCTGAATTTCAGACTTAGATGGCTGATAATGGTATCCACCATCAGTATGCAATTGTGTTCATACTCCACAGCAGAATGACATCATTGAATCAAAACATCGTCATCTTTTAACTGTTGCACGAGCTCTTCGTTTTCAAACAAATTTTCCAATCACCTATTGGGGTGAGTGTGTGCTCACGGCAGCTTATCTTATTAATAAGATGCCAACTCCTCTTCTCTCAAAGCGTTCTCCACATGAAGTTCTGTTAGGTACTCCTCCTAACTATCGCAATCTTCGAGTTTTTGGATGTTTATGCTATGCTCGAAATACTAAAATTACTAACAAATTTGATCCTCGTGCTAAACGGGGTGTGTTTCTTGGCTACCCATACAATCATAAAGGCTTTATTGTATTAGATCTCGTTACAAAATCGACCTTTGTCTCTCGTGATGTTGTTTTTCACGAAACTGTTTTTCCTTTTAAGGATGCCAAAGTATCTACTTCAGATTTTTAAACTCCGCACCTCGAGAGAATATTGTTTTCATGATATTCCTATTTCGCGTTATAACAACTGCACATATGCCTTCTCCACCTGTTCGCCTAATGCAAGTTCCCAAGATGTTCATTCACCTCAATCCATGCTCATTCCATGAGTCACACTGAGGCTAGCTGCGTCACTAATTCCAAAGATCTGCGGCTTCTTTTTAGGTGCTTCCTAACACTTCTGATGTTGACTCATCCCTCATACCTCCTGCTACTACACCCACTGTTGAATTACGCAATCGACTAGAGCACATCACCGTCAAACCATTTGAAGGACTATATATGCTCGGCCAACAGGTGTACATCTCGGTCTCCATATCCTCTTACAAATTTCATTTCTTTTGATCAATTTACTCCGCAACATCGTGCTTTTGTTTCCTATGTCATTGCTAATAATGAGCCACGCACGTTTACTTCAAGCCATCAAAATTCCGGTTTGGCGTGATGCCATTATCACGAGCATCTTTTCTGAGAACAATGATACTTTCACTACTACTACTCTACCTTCGGGTAAGTCTGCCGTTGGCTGCAAATGGGTATTCAAAATCAAATACCGTCCTGATGGCACAATTGAAAGTCATAAGGATCGTCTTGTGGCAAAAGGCTACACACAACAAGAAGGTATTGATTACCATGACACTTTTGCTCCTATTGCTAAACTAGTTATTGTCCGTGTTTTACTATCAATAGCTGTTGTTCATAATTGACCTCTTCATCAACTTAATGTCAATAACGCTTTTTACAAGGTGATCTTGAATAATATATTTATATGAAAATTCCTCCGGATTTCGAAAAGGGAGATAATCGTGTTTACAAACTCAATAAGTCTTTATATGGACTTAAGCAGGCCTCTCGCCAATGGTTTGCAAAATTTTCGACAGCCTTACTTAATGAAGGCTTCATTCAATCACGTGCTGACTATTCTCTCTTCACTTTTCATTCTTGGTCAGTCTCTATATATGTTTTGGTTTACATTGACGATATTATTATCATAGGTACAAGTGATTTAGCTATACAGGATCTCTAACGTAAACTAGAATCTCGGTTTTCTTTAAAGAACCTTGGTAGTCTCAATATTTCTTGGGCATTGAAGTATCTCGATCTCCCAAGGGTATTTTTCTTTGTCAACGCAAATACATTCTTGACATTGTTAAGGATTCTGGTCTTTTAGGTGCTAAGGTTGCTCCATCGCCAATGGAACAACATCTGAAACTCCTTCCATCCTCTGGTGCTCCTCTATCTGATCCTAGTTTTCATCGTTGTCTAATAGGTAGACTTCTTTACCTTCAGGTGACTCGTCCTGATATCACCTTTTCAGTTAACTATTTAAGTCAATTCATGCAGCAACCATGTTCTGGTCACCTGCATGCTGCGCATCGTGTAGTCCGTTATCTTAAGGGCACTGTGAGTCATGGCATTTTTCTCTCAGCCAATAGTAATTTATCTCTCGCAGGATATACTAATTCTGATTGAAGAAATTTGTCTAACTACTCGTCGATCCACCACTGGATACTTCACTATGTTAGACAATAGTCCTATCTCTTGGAAATCCAAGAAACAACCAACCAGATCCCAATATTTTGTCAAGCGGAATACGTAGCTCTTGCCAAGCTCACTTCTCTCAACTGCAATGGTTACATTATTTGTTCACTGATTTGCGTATTAACATTCCGAAACCCATTCCAGTTTACTGCGATAATCAAGCTGATATTCACATCTCTGAAAATCCAGTTTTTCATGAACGCACTAAACATATCGAAATCGATTATTATTTTGTCGTGAGAAACTTCTCTTTGGCCTCATTAAACCCCTTTGCATCTTTCGCTGCGCGACATAATTGGCAGAACCTTTTACGAAGCCACTTGGAGTGGATCATTTTTCGCGCCTTGCAAGCAAGTTTGGCATTTTCCAGATTCTCTCACGCTCCAACTTGAGGGGTATTGGACGTGTATATACATTCGAACAGATAGCACGGCTGCACATCCAATCCAAGTTTAGTGCAAGTCTTTAGGTGTATAGTTATGAAACGTTGTAAACCAGAGTCTTATGTTCTTTTGGTTATTGTAAGGCCTCTTCCTATGCACATGCCAAAACATGGTATTTGGCATATATGCACCCACTATGGGTATGCCAAATGCACAAACTCATATGCCAATATGTTTTTCCCGGCATATAGGCATACACGCCAGTTTCCAAATGAGCGATAGAGTCTTCGTCGCTCGATGGTCAAACTATCGTTCGATGGTCATTCACTCGACGACTGACAGTCAAAGCTATCGCTCGATACTATGATAATCGCTCATTAGATCTTCATCCAATGGCTAATATTTCCCCCCTCTATAAATACCTAATTTTAATCTAATTTCAACTCACACTAGAATTTCTTAATCTCTTAAGAATTTCTCAATCTCTCTAGAATTTCTTAATCTCCAATTCTTTTCATCACTCTTCCAATTCCTTAGAGAGCATGGCTGATAATATGAATCTGGCTGAGTGCATGGCAAACCACAGTATTATCCAAAATCGAGAAGGTCCAACCTTGAGAAGTGGTGAAACCACGGTGGAATTTCAGAAAGGCAGCCGTGTGGAATATCGTCGCATTTATGGGCAAAAATTCCATTTTGAAAGTTGTTTCGAGGTTTTAAGATATTTGCCCCAATATTGTCCAACATTTGTGTTGTAATTTCTCAATTGTCCACTTTTAAAGTTTTAATATTTGTTTAAAATTTTTAAAGTATTAATATTTTTAATATTTGTTTAAGTTTAAATATTTGTAATACTTTTAATGTTTAAGAATATAATTAATATTAATTTTCAACAATATTCGTCAAATTTTCAAATTCATTAAACTTTTCAAAATTAAAAACTTCAATATAATTAAAATAGTCATTTTACAAGACATAAAACTAGACAATAATTGGAAAGACTCTAAAAATAAAAATTTGGAACAATGTTCTTCATCTTCTTCATTTCACTAAACTTCCAATCAATGCGCTCATGAACGGAGTCTCCTTTGTTTATCTTCTTCTTTGGCTTCAAATTTGTTTTGCCTTTGATTTTCCTTGCCTTTAACCTTTCTTGGCCTTCTCTTAGTTGCGGTTTTGACTTGGTTGATATCTAAAACTTGGAGACTTCTTTGCTTCTTACTTATTTCTTTAAATCTATCACATATCTTCAACGGCACCTTCAAGTACTACTCCAGAAAAATCAAGTTGTGTTGCCGAATCAAGTTGGGTTAATTGTTCCATTTGGATAAAATAGAAGAAATAAATTAGATTGAGAAAAGAGAATAATAGATTGAGAAGAAGAGAAATTTTTGTGTAAAAATTTGGGGTAAGTGTTGAGTTTGAAAGTTACCTGTTTATAAGCGATGAAGAAATAGCCGTTTACACTTAGAGTGAATATCATTGTCGATATTGTCAATATCGCTAAGCTAGGGATTCGATCGCTCAGTGGTTTCCCCATAGTGGCACAAATGGTTTGGCATGCCACCTGGCATGCCAAACACCATTTTTTTGGCATGTGCATAGGAAGAGGCCTAACAAGTCCTGTTAACCTCCTGTAAAATCGTGTAATCTGTTAGGTTAAAGCTTTTGAATCCTTCTCTTGTACTTGTACTGATACATATAAATACTTAATTAATGAAGCATCCATATGTCTACACAATTGTGAGACAATAAACCAATAACCTAGAATCTTTGACCGTGTCTGTTGCAAAATCGTAAGAGTCCCAATTTCTATTTTTGCCAAATTTAAGTTGCATTTGTTCCTTCTTGTATGAGTTTATTATGGCATTTGCTCTACAACTTCTTTAATGACGACTAAGAAATCCAAATGCCATGGCGATGGCGTTTATTTTTTAAATTACGCGTTGTAATTACAGTCACAAATTCAATCATCCAAACTGATACCCGTGCACAGTCGTTCAAACTAGCTGGAGAGTTACAACGCCGAATGCAGACTCCCTATCCAGCATATGACTCACCCCCAAATACAATCTTTCTGGCACAAATGGAGCAAGCAGGCCTGAATCCGTACAATCGATAAGCTAAAGAACAAGTCCGAACTCAATGGATATTACTCGTAGTGGGCTTGCAGCTGGATCCAAGTTCAGTTGCCCTATATAAACAATAAGATTGCCCTAAATTCCAAATCTCTGTTCTCTCAGATTTCATTTTATCTTTCCTTCCCCCAAAACACATCCTAGATCTCATTTTTATTTTCAGTGAAATCAAAATCAGTAAGAACACAGTAAGAAGGTAGTGATGGATTCAAGATTTGGTACTGATTTTGGGTGGGATTCTGGTGGAGGAAGAAACTAACCTTCACTCAAAAACAGCATTATGATATTTCCTCTCAGAAATAAGTAAGTATTATAAGTTCGTATAATTCAATTTTCAGTTTCTTTATGTTCCATTTTTAATTTAATTAATACCAGATTCTCAAAATTATAATTTTTTTTTGTTGTGTTAGGTCGGAGACCCTCTTAATTATTTTCATCAACTTCATAGTTATCTTCTTTAGATTTAGCTTTTCCAAATATTTGGCAAGTAGCAACGTATAAGTTGATCGGGAAACACATATGAAGAAAGGTTTGGGTTTGATTGGCGATCCAGAAACCATTCAGAAAGAGATACAGAATGTGGAACTCCACTCTTGAGAGAATTCTGTCAAATCTTACGAAGAAAGGTATGACTGATTATGTCATGAGAGGCAAAAGCCCTAGTTCTGATTGGAAGGGTTTTTATGACTGATTCTATTGGTGCTGATTTTAGTTTGGAACTATTACATAGGTCTTGCTCTCTCTGCATCTCAAGTAATGAATAAGTTAATGAGTATTTTTAACATTGCTAAATTTGTGATTATCTTATCTTAAACTCATTTTACACTGCAGATTATTTGGTGGCGATTGTATCGAATAAGTTAAAAGGAAGAAGGTTCCTTCTGACGAGCATCCATTGTGCATTGATGCAATGTAGAGAAGAAACTGTTATTGGCTTTAAGTTCTTGTGAATTTATATTTGTTTCAAAATTAGCTATTGATTTAGTTAAGATCTCTTCATGTTGATATATATCTAGGATGAAGAAATTTCTCATACTTCAATTCTATTTGGGAGTCTGGGTAGCTTGGTATATAGTCCAAGCACGTGCAGGCTTGGTTACTGTAAAAAAATTTCCTGAATTTGTTTGAATTCTTTGTGTGGGATTCTGGTGGAGTAAGAAACCTTCACTCAAAAACAACATTATGATATTTCCTCTCAAGATTAGGTAAAATGTTCTTCTTCTGTTTGTTGTTTATCAGTTTCCTTGTATTCCATTTTAATTTAATTATTTCCAGAATCTCAAAGTTCTAAATATTTGTTTGTTTTGTTAAAAGGTTTTCCACAGAGAATGGACGACATGTCAGATTAGAGTGAGGGTGAAACTGTTTTCATCTCCTCCATTGGATCTCCTCCATATATAATTCTCTTAAGTTTCTGAAAAGTAAGAAATTACTCATTTGTGGGAGACAATCTTGTAAAGGGAGGTTGGACTTTGCTCAGAAGCTAAGGAATTTGGTACTTTACTCAGGGTATAATTCTCTATTTCCTTTAACTTTTCCTCTCCCTATATCTTTAGTAACGAATAAGTTAGTGATGGGCTAAGATTGAGTATTGGTTTTGTGTAGCATTCTGGTGCGGGAACCACTTTACTCATTCACTCAAAGAAAGCGTTATGATATTTCCTCTCAAAACAAAGTAAGTATTTTGCTGTTTATTGTCTTTCAGTTTCGTAGAAATTCAACTAAGACCAAAATCTCATGGAGTATTGTAGGTTAACCATGGAATCAGTTAAGAGATGTATTTTCTGAGAAGGACTTCTATTAGTTTAGTTAACATCTTTGTCAATTTATTTTCTAGCTATTCACATTACCAGAGAGCCAATCTTACCAATAGATTAATGCCTTTGTCAAGATTGGGAAAGTGTTTGCCTTTTTGGAGAGGCATTAGAAAACTGCCCTTTATGTACAGATTTAATGTCTAGACCATTTCAGGTTGTTGGTGCAAGCTGGGGTGTTAAGAGTCACAAGCAGGATCTATCAGTCCATCTGTTTGGAACTTCTTCTGTGAATTTCAATGCTTTTTCCGCCGGTTACAAACTAACATTCTCATGAGCACAGTACATGTTACCACTAAGGTTTATAACATAAGGATTAGTTTAATTGGGCCGACCGAGCGAAGCGAGGGAGGACCTTTATATGGCCACTTTTTTGTAAAATCTAAGTGATCAATTACCACAAAAGATTGGAAATGGTTAGGGAAAAAAAACCAAAATGTCACTTGGTTTCTTATAACTCCTTATCAATCTTTTGGGTATAATTGTAGCCAAACTTTAATATAACATAAAAAATCCGTGCCTTGGAATTTTACAAATTTTATCTCGTTGGAAAGGTTATAAAAACTCATAGCAGTACAAATATTAAATTTAAAGTTTTTTGCGAAAAATTCGGAGGTATTCATCATTTTAGGCACAATTTTAGAAAATTAAATGTATATCCATTATGCAAACCACCACAAAGGATACATAATACTTTATAACTAAAAATTTTAGTTTATGCATCAACTAATTTTTCCGTTGCAATTAATAAAGCGATGCTCCTCCTCGTTTTCAGAAAAATGATACTTTCATTTAGGTATAATTCTCGAAAGAATGCATAGCCATTATGCAAACCACTACAAAGGATGCATAACATCATGCAACCATATTTTGGTTTTTATGGATCGACTAATTTTCCGTTTAGAAAAAGTGATACTTTCACATCGTTGAAAAAAAGTGATACTTTCACTCGTTTCGGTAAAAGTGATACTTTCGCTCGGTTTCGAAAAGTGATACTTTCGGCCGTTTCGGAAAAATGATATTTAGCTTCATTTGGAAAAGTGATACTTTTTTAAAACGAAGGCGCAGTATCACTTTTTCGAACTGGGAGAAAAATATCACTTTTTTTTTCAGCTTAATGAAAGTATCACTTTCCGGCACGTTGAAAAGTATCACCTTTCTTAAACGAGACGAAAATAGTCAGACAAACCCCATTTCAGTTATTCTTCTTGGTTGGCCCTCTCACCGTTGGCAACGGTCGTACTAGTAACTAGGGGGAAAGAATGGTGATATTGGTAGTATTAGTAATTCTATTTGGAATAATGAAATTGACGGCATTACAAGTATTATTGTATTAGGAGTACTATCAGCTTATTGTAGTACTAGTTGTGGTGTTTGAAACAAGTAATCAAGCACATGGCATGCATATAAGTTTTTCGTGATGCAAAGCTGAAATGTGTGTAATTGGGTATCTAAGCTATTAACTTCAAAACATATTTTTATATGAAATATTGCTACGTCTGTGCAAGTTTAAATTATCTTACCTTATTCGCCAATTTCATTTTACATGGCAGATCATTTGGTGATGATTGTATCGAAAAAGTTCAAATGCAGAAGGTTCTTGCTGATGAGAAGCCACTGTGGGCTAAAGTTGTTTTCCATTTTGCAATCCTGGTCGCTGCAGTCATGTAGGGTAGAGAAGAATTTACTAGTGATGAAGAAATTTCTTTCACTGGCTTTAAGTACTTGTGATTGTATTTTCTGTTTCAACATTTCAAGACCTCTTCAAGTTGATACTTTTAGGGATAAAGGAAATTCCGATACTTTCGTGGCTTTAGTTCTGGGACTATTTACATTAACTCACTGGTCCAAGCCAATCTATTTCAATGTCTGGTTAGCTTAATGTAGTCCAACCACTTGCAGGCTTGGTTAAATTTTTGTACGGTTAGGGTCGAAAAAATTTCTGAATTTGGTTAAATCAAGTTAAAATTTGTAAACCATCAGTGGATTCTCAATTTTATGGTGGTGCAGTAATATGTATTGGGTCAACTGAATTTTGTATGGTCGCTATAGTTGTTCTCATCTTTTGTGCATACTGAATATAGCATTGACAGTTAGTTCTTTATGTATTCCTTCTGCTATCCTTGGTGGGTAGTGTGCTTTATAAGATTTTACGTTGGTGATTAACAAAATTGATTAATCCAATTGAAATTAGATTACCGTCTTTATATCTGTGTTTATATGTATGTTGGATCGCTGCATCCGACTTCTTGCAACTTCTGCGCAGTTATTAGAAACACCAACACATGGTGGTACGGGGACGCCCATATATACGTGGTCGAGCTTGGAATCCTTATGCTGCTATCACAACTCCTGCAAGGTGAATCAGTCCACAGTTTCAGTGGGAAGTCCCTCTTGCATGTACAAATACAAACCACAAGTTTAGGTTTGGAGTAGAGGTAATTAGATGAAGCTGTTTCGAACACCAATGCATCTGGCAGTAAGGTAGCCTAACAGCATTCAGTAACAAATTTTAGTTTGTAATGAATTTTTCGGGCACAAGCTACTAGGAGTCACTACGTTCCTTTGGGACAAGTATATTAGCAAAGATTCATCTTATTCTTCTTTTTTTCCCTTTTCAATCTCTTGTATTATTTGGGTGTTTCCTCAGTTGAAATTACTTTATAGCTTTTTGTTTCAAGATTGTGCTGTAATCTAATTTTGTTATTTGCAAAGCTTCAATCTCTTGTGATGCAGTTTTATCTGTAAAGCTTGCTAACTGCGAATGCAGTTTTGTGTCTGTTGCAAAAGCTTCAGAGTCCCAATTTCAGTTTCTGCACACTTTAAGTTGCATTGGTTCAGACCTAAAAGACCCCCAAACGACTTCATCAAGATAATTACCTAGACACACATAACCAAAATCCGGTTGCAAAAATGTCACAGCCTTCATGCTCAAATAAGCTGGAGAGACCGAGAACATATGGTTTGAAAAGCTATACTCTAGGGACCAGGAGGAGTTTGTGCACTTGGATGAGTTCACTTTTTTCGGCATTTTCGGACATAGAACATATGGTTTGAAAGAGAATTTAGGAAGATGAAATTCTTCAACCATCGAGATCTTTCAAGTTGAACAAGTCCCCGGGCCCATGGATTTCCTGTTGAATTTTATAGAGCATCATGGGATGTTATTAAGGTCGATTTCATGAAGGTTGTGGGTGAGTTTAATGAGAAAGGAGGTGTTGATTAGCAATTAAATTGTACGTTTCTTTCGTTGATTCCGAAGAAAAATGCGTGATTGAGTTGAAGGACTTTCGGCCAATTAGTTTGGTAAGTACCATTTTACAAAATTTTATCTAAAGTTCTCTTAAATAGATTAAAAGTGGTAATGCCGAATTTGATATCTCAATCCCAAGGAGCTTTTCTAGCTGAAAGACAAATTGTGGATGGTATTTTGATTGCAAACAAACTTATTGATTCAAGAAAAAAGAGAAGGAAAGGAAGGGATTGTTTGCCAAGTTGGATATGGAAAAACATGATCATGTTTTGTGGGTGGCCGTCGACGGTGTTCTTAGGAAGATGGGGGTTTGGTTGGAAATGGAGACGATGGGTTCAATGTTGTATCACTACTGCAAGGTTCTCGGTGATTATAAATGGAGCGGCACAAGGTTTCTTCAAGGCCTCTAGGGGCTGCGGCAAGGAGACCCTCTCCATTTGATTCTTATTAGTGGCTGAAGTGTTTAACAAAGCTTATGAACAAGGCAAAAGCGGAAGGTTTTCAAGGGTTTTATATCAAGGAAATGGTATGGAAATATCGCATCTTGATTCGCGGGCGATACGTTGTATTTTTAGATGCGAAGGTAGAAGAGGTGCGAAACTTATGGAAGTTCTAGGGGATTTAAAGCTAAGACACGTCTCAGTTAATATGTCCAAGAGTTCTATGGTGGGTATTGAAGTTCCCAGAGCAAATTCAACTTTGTGCAAGGTTAGCGAGGTGCGTGGTTGCGAGTTTCCCTTTCTTATCTTGGAATTCCTATTGGAGCTTGCACAAGGCTAAAATCAATTTGGAATATAATTTTTGAGAAGTTGACTCTAAGACTAGCGCCATGGAAGAGGAAGTACCTCTCGGGAACCGGAAGAGTAGAGCTCATCAACAGCACATGTGGCTATTCCTTTGTATTATTTATCTCCTTTCCCGATTCCTGTTTTGGTGGCAAAGAAGCTGAAAGGCCTATGCGGAATTTTTTATGGGGAGATACTATTAGTAAGAAGCGTTTACATTGGAGGTCCTGGAAAAAGTTTTGTGTTCCGAAGAGTGAATGCGGGTTAGGTATAAGAGATTTGAAGACCACCAACGAGGCTTTGTTAACCAAATGGTTGTGGAGATAGGGTGAAGAGAAGGCTAGCTTATGGAGGTAACTAATATATGAAAAATTTGGTGGTGTGGAAGAAATTTGGGTCCCTAAAGATTCGAAGATAACTTATGGGTGGGGATTTTGGCGAGGTATTCTTAATCAGTCCACAATTCTCAAAAATGGGTCGAAGATTTCAATGGGAATAGGTAATAAAACAAGATTTTGGGATGATGTTTGGTGCCACGAAAAAACTCTTAAAGAGTTGTTTCCAAAGTTATGGAAAGTGAGTAGAAAGAAAGAATCTTTAGTTGAAGATTTAAAAAATTGAAGCGTAGAATTGCCGTGGTTGGAATATAGAACCATGTAGAGGTCTTAAAGAGGAGGAGTTTCAAGAGGTAATGGAGTTCTAGAATTCTAGACAATCATGGGCTGCGTGGCGGATGACAAATGTGAATGGATATCTAATTCGCGAGTATGTTTCACGATTCTTGTTATTCTTGGCTTATGCATGATTTGGGTCGAATTGCTTCAACAAATTTCCTTAGATTATATATGGAACAAAACAATCCCTCCCATAATTAGTTTACTAGTTTGGGCAAAGCAAATAATGAGAGTGGTACCAACTTTATCCATGTTGTCAAGAAGAGGTATGGTAGTGGTGAATGTGTGTCCTTTTTGCGAGAACAAAGAGGAGTCAAAGTGGAACACTGTTTCTCCATTTTCCTTTCATTCTGGAGGATTTGGGATTAGTTTTACATCAGCTGGAATTGTTTGGACTACCACGCGTCCGTTCTCGAGTTCATATGGAAATGGAAATTGAAGGTATCCATCAAGCCCTTTTGTTTTCTTGAGATATTGCTTGCCTTTTGCTATTTGGTGGGTTGTGTGGTTGGAAAGAAATGACATTTGATTGCTTCCAGAAACAAGTGAAAAAGCCTTTAAACTCTCTTATTGTAGACATCAAAGTTTTGCTTCTTAGTTGGTCCATTAATGTTGAATCTTTTTAGAAATGTAAAGTTTGAGGACTTTGTTTTTGATCGGGCAAGCTTGTTTAGAGAGTAGTTTTGTGTAAACTCTAAGTGCTTCGCTAATATCTTCTTGTATCTTTCTAAGGTGCTATCTTGGTGTTTATGGGTAAAAATCATTTACCGATTTCGGTAAATTCGGTAGGTGAGTGAGAAACTGGTTCAAACCACTAAACAAATGTCTTTTGCGAGCACTTTATAGATTCGAGAGATCAATGCATAAGTCCCACCTAAACCAAGAAATGGCCATTCCGGACTTGCTTGATGCCAAGTGGAGGAGAAGGGTTGATTTGGTTTGGGCGTTGTTGCCCCTGGTCGCGATATGCGCTTGGTTTTAGCGTTATTGCCATGGCACGCGGTGTGCGGCTTGGTTTAGCATTGTTTGCCATGGTGCGCGAGTGCGGCTTGGTTTAGCGTTATTGCCATGGTACGCAGGTGTGCGGTTTGGTTTGGCATGGTTGCCATGGTGCGTAGGGTGCGCTTGGCTTGGCATGGTTGCTATGGCGCAGAACACGGCTTGGTTTCATATGGTTTCCATGGTCCAGCAGAGTGCGACTTGTTTTGGCATGGTTGCCATGGTCACAGAGCGGCTTTGTTTTGGCATGGTTGCCATGGTGCGCAGAGTGCGGCTTGGTTTGGCATGGTTGCCATGGTGCTACAGAGTGCGGCTTGGTTTGGCATTCTTGCCATGGTGTGCAGATGCGGCTTGGTTTTAGCATGGTTGCCATGGTCTTGTAGTGCGACTTGTTTTGGCAATAGTTGCCATGGTCGCAGATGCTTGCTTGGTTTGGCATGGTTGCCATGGTGCGTGTGATCTGCGGCTTGTTTGGCATGGTTGCCATGGTGCAGAGTGCGGCTTGGTTTGGCATGGTTGCCATGGTCAGATGCGTCTTGGTTTGGCATGGTTACCATGGTGCGTGATATGCGGCTTGGTTTAGCATTATTGCCATGCGGCGTAAGATGCGTTGGTTTTAGCATTATTGCCATGGCGCGCAATGCGGCTTGGTTTGCATTGCTTTGCCATGGTACGCAGGTGCGGCTTGGTTTTGGAATTAGGGTTACGTATTTGAAAACCTAACTGCATTTTGAAAAAATACCCTATTAATTATTTACACCCGAGTTAAATGCTCTTAGTTAATGTATTGTGGGTAACGCTAGGTCATGGGGTTTCGATTTTACCCTTGTCTAAAAACCACCATCAACATTAAGTCCCCGCTTAGCTTCTAAGCAGGGGCTTTGTTGCGAGGTAAGCATAAGATGGTGACAAACTATTAACAGCAAAACGTAAGGAGAATTGAAGGAGGCTTGTCTGACCTTTTATAAATAGGATTTGGAATCCTTGCCTCTGGTAGTTTTGCACAAATCGGGAGGCTGGCACAATTGGTGGGCAGTCCATGACGTTAGGAAGTTAGGCGTGAGTTGAACCGTGTGCTAGGCTGAGTGAGACCATGTAATGTGGAAGTCGGCGTGCTTGCGGCGTGACTTAGGAATTGCGTGTCTTGTTGTGGGCCGCGCAATGTGGAAGTCAGTGCGTGCTTGCGGGCGTGACTTGGGCGACGTTTGGGAAATTGGCGAGAGTTGGGAAGCCGATTGTCTTCTACCTTGGTGGACCTCTAAGAAGGTAGGGGAAGGCATGCGTTGTGGCGTGACTTGATGGGATCGGTGTGAACAAGGAGGGAGTAGGTGTTTCTACGGATAGCAAAGTTTCCTTTATTTTGCCTTTCCTTCACGCCGCGGCCTTAGGGGGCATCGTTCATGCCAAAAAATCAAAGCGTTATGTCCCTCATTGCTTCCTTTTCCTTTTTAAAGGTTACGTATTCAAACCCAACGCAATCGCATCATCTCCCTCGTTTGAGAAAGGTTCTTCTTGTTGAATTTCTCTCTTGTCATGTCAGATTCAATCTGTCTTCTAACCAAATCAGGAGTTCTCCAGATGTAGGCAGGTCGCTCTTGCATGAGCATCCCAACAAGGTTATTCGGGTTAAGAAAATCATACCCAGTATGTTTTCTTCTTCTTTAGTGATTTATCATTACACTTTACCGCGCTTGTTGTATAAATGGAAAATTTCCCTTTTGTGCGAGAGATATCCTGCTTGGAGCATGCGTCGATGCTATCACGAGGATGACCTATTCTTCCTGCCTTCCTTGAATCCATCCTTGTTACTCCGCCGCTGCCAGACTTGGGGACGCCTTGATTTAGGGATCTATCTTACGAAATGGGATGCAATGAAAGTCCCTGCTCATACTTCGGTTTGATATGATGGAATGTATGAATACGTAGAATGTAACCTTTCCCGCGTGCTTTTGGAGTTTTAGTGCACATGTACGGATTCATGTTGAGAAATTCCCGTGGCTCGTGAAACCTCGATAGTGATGATGTTGAAATCAGTAATAACTGGGCAGGGGAGTGAAAGCATCTTACGCTAGTAGTCTCCATGCATGACCTACTTTTCATTATATCGCACAAATCCTCCACAGGATTTGATATAAGCCTATCGTACTCTTCTAGATGTGACACTTGGGATGCTTTCGGACTTACATGATGATATATTTCAGATGAGTGCGGGCTCGGGATCCTCCGCGGCCTCGTAAAGTGTTGAAGGCGTCTTCTATCTGAGAGGTGATGATGTTCTTGCGCCGCACCCTTGAAGAGTAGAGACCTTGTTGTGGGTACGGATTTTTGGTGGACCGCTCTTCATAGCTTTGACATGAAGGGATCCCATGTATATCTTCCGTCCTCAAAGTATGGTTTACGGTTTCCATCCTTGTAGTAATTGAAATGCTGGTGAAGCTCCTGGGCCGGGAGTGTGGCATGACCCTTTGCGGAAGGAGTGGCGTTGGTTAACGTTGATCGAAGATGGCTGCGGAGAACGTTGATGTGTAGCTTCTTACGGAGAGAACGTTGATGTGTAGCTACCGGAGAGAACGTTGATGCGGGCTATACCGGAAGAACGTTGAAACAACGTCTTACGCTCAGAGCCTTGACGTTACCATTTTGAAGTCGGAGACCGCGTCACGTTACGCCAAACTCGACATCCCTCAAGGGAACAGAGGAGTCCCGGGTTCCATCTATCGATCGTGCTTCATGGAGAGGTTGAGGGTTTGGGAACGGCCCCCCCGGATGGAAACGCCTGCTTTCCCCGATGTAGTGCGGTTGAGGTGCAATATGTCTTGGCGCTACGCTTGAGAAACATAGAATCTCACACAATCAAGTTTCATCATAGATCATTTAACTTTGTGGGCGGTTGCCATTGTCACCGGGTCTTGATTTAGGAAGGGTCTCAGTGAACTCGGGAGAGTTGTTGATTTCCTTGCTTTCAATTTTGGAGAATTCTTTGCCGATCTTCACGTGTGACGAAATTGGATTGCTTATCCCCTACCGGCTTGGTGGCTCAAGAGCAACGCGAGCCTCTTCATCTATAAACGCGTCCAGCTGAAGTATCTTTTATCTTTTCATCAAATCAACATCGCTCTGAGGAGGTCGGCTTCTTCCGGATCTTCCAAGATCTTGCCCGATGGTGGAGTAGCGTCTGCGGTGATGGTTGGAGCCGCCATGCTTGAAGAACCGCTGGGTGGCGGAAGTGGCTCGCCCAGTGATCGTGGGAGTGTATCGTGCGAGATGACACGTTTTGATTACGATCTTTGGAGCCATGGCGTTGTTTGAAGGCGGGGATGGTGCTGGAAGGATGCAAATGTTATCACAAAGTGTGGCATGCGGCTGGCATGCGCTGCGGCATGTGTGCTCTCATGTGTATGCAGTAAGCCAGCGGGGCAAGCGTGCGTCAGCGTTGCAGCGTCTCGTGCAGCGTCGGCAAGCGCATCGTACTGCCGCATCTGGGAACGATCCGGTAGGCTGGATCATCTTGGAATGGGCGCCCGCTTGGCGTGACGGGTTAGGCATGGACGCCTGGCTTGGATTTCGGTATGGTGTGGACCATTGGCTTCTTCCCATACGTAGCTCAAGCAGAAATCCTTTCTTATTCAAATTCCACAGGTGTTATGCTTATGAAATGGGTTGGCTCCCCTTTTTACCTCGTAGCTTTGTTATCACGTCATGGTGTTAGCGGTAGCATGGTAGTGATAAAGTGGGCAAGCATATTCCAGCTATGTACTCCAGTGTTTCTCTTTCAATTTGTTTTATTGTTTTCTTGTCTTTAGTGTAAACTGTAGCCATAGGTATACCTTTCATAAACTTGTGGAAATAGTTCATCATAAATAATTCTTCAAATGTCACCGTAGTAACGTCTGCTAATAGTGACAAAGAATTGTTATTGTGCAAAGTATGTATGTACGGGTGGGTGAAATTTTTTGAAAGGCAAACAAAGCGCTGGTTTTATGGTTTTGTCTTCCTGGATTTCTTGGGTTGATAGATAAATGTTAGCTTTTGAGGATATTGGATTATTTACGTGGATGAATGGTTTTGATAAAATGACTCGATTATATTTTTGGAAAGGAATATTGCTTTTATGAAAGTGTGTGCTAGCAATAGGCCTGATACTCGGTTAGTATGACGGTTTTATTAAGGGCCTAAAAATGATCGTATGTCTTACATGATCTAAATTTACTCACTTCATAGGTTTTTGTGAACACGCCCCTCTCCATGTAAAAGGCGGCTTTCTTTGGTAGCATCACAGAAGTCCCCAATCGTTGATAGCATCTTCGGCAGTCCCAGTTTTCTCGTAGTTTTTGCAATCGCAATCGGGTCGTCTTGGTAGTTGGAGTCGGATCGAGTGGTAGCATCTTGGCAAGTCCCGATTTCTTGTGTAGTTTTTATAACTAATGTAACCGGGTCGTCCGGTAGTTCGTAGGATTGAGTCGCCTTCCCCTACCATCTTGACATCTGGTCGAAGAACGAGATCGATGGGGCCGACATTGTAGCGATAGATCAATCCCACTCACGGGTCGCCAATTGTTTATGGGTAAAAATGCGTTTCCGTTGATTTCAGATTGTAGGTGAGTGAGAAACTCGGTTCAAACCTAAACAAATGTCTTTGCACGTGAGCACTTTATAGATTCGAGAGATCAATCTGCATAAGTCCGGCCTAAACTAAGAAATGGCCGGGTCGGACTTGCTTCGGTCACAAAGTGGAGGAGAAGGTTGATTTGGTTTTAGGCGTTGTTGCCACTGTGCGCAAGAGATGCGGCTTGGTTTTAGCGTTATTGCCATGGTGCGCAGTGTGCGGCTTGGTTTGGCATTGTTGCCATGGGTGCGCGGGTGCGGCTTGGTTTGGCGTTATTGCCATGGTACGCAGCAGCGCTTGGTTTGGCATTGTTGCCATGGTGCGCAGGTGCGGCTTGGTTTGGCATGGTTGCCATGGTGCGTGAGTGCGCTTGGTGTGGCATGGTTGCCATGGTGCGTGTAGTGCGGCTTGGTTTTGCATGGTTGCCATGGTCTTGCGAGAGTGCGGCTTGTTTTGGCATGGTCGCCATGGTCGCAGAGTGCGGCTTGGTTTGGCATGGTCGCCATGGTGTGCGAGTGCGGCTTGGTTTGGCATGGTTGCCATGGTGCGCAGAGTCACTGACTTGGTTTGGCATTGCTGCCATGGTCTGTGCAGAGTGCGGCTTGGTTTGGCATTCTTTTGCCATGGGTCAGCGCAGAGTCATGCTTGTTTAGCATGGTTGCCATGGTGCGTGAGTCGGCTTGGTTTAGCATGGTTGCCATGGTGCGCAGAGCGGCTTGGTTTAGCATGGTTGCCATGGTGCGCAGTGCGCTTGGTTTGGCATGGTTGCCATGGCGCCGTGATGCGGCTTGGTTTGGCATGGTTGCCATGGCGCGTGATGATGCGGCTTAGTTTGGCATTATTGCCATGGTGCGCGATATGCGGCTTGGTTTGCATTACCGCCACGGTGCACCATGCGGCTTGACTTTGGAATTAGGGTTAAGTTTGAAAACCTAATGCAGTATTTTGAAAAATACCCATAATAATTATTTACACAGAGTTAAATGCTCTTAGTTAATGTGTTTGCGGGTAACGCTAGGTCATGGGGTTTTACGATTTTACCCCTTGTCTAAAAACCACCATCAACACTTGGCACCCTTTCTTTTTTATTTTATCTTTGCCTTTTTCAAAAAAAAAAAAAAAAAGCTGGAGAGACATAATATCTGGCCTAGCCAGCATAGAACTCGGATGCGTAAGCGACCAGTACCCATATCCGTATCTGATAAGCTAGAGAACAAGTCCGAACTCTATGGATAATACTCGTAGTGGGCTTGCTGCTCGATCCAAGTTCTGCTGCCCTATACTATATATACAAAGTGATATCATTGCCCTAAATTCCAATTCCTAGATCTCATTTTATCTTTTCCTCTCCCAAATCAAAATCCCAATAAATCTGCATCTCATTTTATTTTCCTTCAGATTTGAATCTTTAAGCAATCACCAATAAGTTAGTGATGAGTTCAAGATTGAGTGTTGATTTCTGGGATCCACAGTGGAGGAACCTTTACTCAAACACAAAGACTTAGCATTATGATATTTCCTCTCAAAATTAAGTTAGAATTCATATGTCTATCGTTTTTCAAATTCTTTATTGTTGGAAGTTAAAAGATATGGTGATTTGGTTCGATGATGTTGATCCATTCCAAGTGGATCAACTGCTGCATTTGACGCAAAGAAAGTTGGATCAACATACATTGTTGACACACTATGCGATATTTGGAAGTTGGAGCTAACTTGAGAAGCAAGTTGTGTCGGTTGTTGTGTTTAGAGTTTCTATAAGTGTGCTTTATTTAGAGTTTTATTTTATTAGGAAAGTACTTTGAGTGATTGTCAAGTTTGTGAAACTATAAGTAGGTTATTGAGCCATAAAAATTGTACACCGAATTTGATTATCAATGTAGTCGTTTTATTGCTTCCGCGTGTGCTCTCCTCTCTCTTGCTCGATCCTACATTTATGTTCCAATGTTAATTCAGTGAATACCAGAATCTCAAAACTAGAATTTCTTTTGTTTCGTTATTAGGTTAGCTCCAACAGTTGCACTTCATGTAATGTTGACATGACGTCGGCGACCCTTTAAAACCTCTCATCAACTTGAATTTGGTCAAATTTATGGAAACGAAGAAATTTCTCCTTGTGATATAAGATATTATCAAGAAAGGTTTGGGTTTGATTGGCGATTCAGAAGCTAAGGAATTTGGAGCTCCTCTTTCGCATTTCTTTTAACTTTTTGCTGTCTATGCATCTTAAGTAATGAATAAGCTCGTGATGAGCTCGTGATGGAGTGTTGGTTTTGTACAGATAGGAATACATTACTCCCACACTAATGTAAATAAATCCGGAATGGTAGTATACTAGACTATTAAAAAGTATTCAGTAAAATATATTAGTTTGTATCAAATCTTTCAGATTTTGTATATGATTGGTTGCGTTCCTTTTGGACGAAATATATTAGCCAAGATTCAGCACCTTATTATATTTTTTTAAATTTCTTGTATTCTCTTGGGTCTTTTCTTAGTTGAAAATATCATTTAATTTGTAGTTTTTTGTCTTGAAGTTTTATATGCAATCTTATTTTGTCAACTATTGAGCTTGCAGACTATATATGATTACAGTTTCAGTCTGTTGCATTATTTCCTGAGTCTGTAGACTCGCAATTCAAGTACTTGCTAATTTGCATAGACGTCAAATTTTATTTCCATCATCAATGACTAATATGATCCAACGAATCTAATTTTTCCTATCTGTTTCCTTTTTATCTGTTTGACTAATTATTTCGTTGCAATTTTTTTTTTTTTTTTGTACACTAGACATAGGCCCGTCCTGTCCCTGGCAGCAGTGGCCCATGTGTGGCTTGCTGCCCACCGAGCAAACTCGGCCCCGAACCCCATAGTAAAGTTAGTATAATTACACGAGTACTCCAATGTTTGAGCGGAGACTCGAACTCCTGACTTCCTCTTTGAGAGTCAGGCTCCTGACAAACTGGGCTAACCCCATATGGTTATTTGGTTGCAAAATCTTGAGTCTTGAGAGTCCCATGGCTTTTATTTTTTGAATTACCCCTTGTTGTTGATACAGTCACAAACATCATCCAAACAAAGATAGTCCACTGGCACTCTCCATCTTTCTAGTACAAATGGATCCGGATTCGCATCCGGTAAGCTCAAGAACAAGTCCGAACTACTCCTTGTGGGCTTGCAGCTGGATCCAAGTTCAGTTGCCCTATATAAACAATAAGATTGCCCTATATAAACAATAACATTGCCCTAAATTCCAAATCTCATTTTCTCTTCCCCCAAAATCAGATTCAGAACCAAAGGCAACACATCCAAGATCTCATTTTTAGTTTCCCTAAAATCAAAATCAGTAAGAAATTAGTGATGGATTCAAGATGTACTACAACTAGTTTTGTATGGGATTATGTTAGAGGAAGAAAGCTCAAGAACTAGCATTATGATATTTCTTCTCAGAAATAGGTAAATATTTCAAAGTTCTATCTGATCCAATTTTCAGTATCTTTGTTAATTCAATTTTTTTTGCTACCAGATTCTCAAAATTTATTTATTTTTTTTGTTTTGTTATTAGGTTGTTTCTGAAATCCTTTCTTGTATCAAATTGGGGGCAACTTTGGAGACCCTCTTAATCATTTTCATAAGCTTCATAGTTTTCTTCTTTAGATAGAGTACAACTCCACTCTTGAGAAAATTCTCTCAGATCGTATGAAGAATGTTTTCTCCCAGCTTACCTCGTTGAATTTACTTAAGACCTATTCATGTTGATACTTCTAGGGATGAAGAAATTGCTGATGCTGTTATGGCTTTGGTTCTGTGTCTGTTACAGTTCATCAAGTCAATACATAGTCCAAGAAGAAGTAAGCTGGGTTACTCTAAAAAATATTCTGAATTTGTTTGAATTAAGTTAGCTGATTAGTGGATTCTCAATTTTGTATATTGGGTCAACTGAACCTTGTATATTCACGATGTATCCTAGGTATTCTCATCTTTTATGCATACTGAATTTAGGACTGGGAGTTACTGTAGTTCTTTTTGTGTTTATTCTGCTATCCTTTGTGGGTGGTGTGAATTGTAGTAAGATTTTAGTTGGTGATCAACAACATTGATTAATCCAGTTGAAATGAGATTACTGTGTTAATACCTGTCTTATATTGTACTCCCTTCGTCTCACTATTAGATGACCTAGTTCAAGTTTGCACAATTCTTAAGGCAAGTAATGGAAATGAGACTTTTTAAGTATTTTTTACAATTACCCTTACGGGTGATAATTTGTAAAATTTAGAAATGATTTATCTCTCAACTATACCATGGGTTTTCGTAAACTTTGTATCATTGAAAGCGTTTTAAAAACACCTCTGTAACGAATTACAAATATGAATATTAAATTATACATATTTCTTATACTTACGATAATTATTCAAAAGGATAATTTTAGAAGATTCCCTTGCAATGAAATAGGTCAACTAATGATGGGACAAAATTTAAAACTAAGTAGGTCATCTAATGGTGGGACGGAGGAGTATATTGTAGTAACTTCTTACAACAATCGCACAGGTAATAGAAACACCAGCAAATAGGGGTGGTATGTGGATGCCTACCTGATCGAACTTGGAATCCTTATGCTGTCACAACTTCAGGAAGGGGCACCAGTTCACAATTTCACCAGGGAACTCCTTTCGCGTGTGCAGATGAAGCACCAGCACTGACCACAGGTTCAGGCTGGGAGTAGAGGTAATTTAACTGAAGCTGTTTGGAAGACTAATGTAAATAAATCAGGAATGGTAGTCAAGTAGACTATTATAAAGTATTCCGTAAAATAATTTACTTTGTATCAAATCATTCGTATTTTGTGGTCATCAGTTGCATTCCTTTTGGACGAAATATATCAGCCAAGACTGAACACATTATATTTTTTCAATTTCTTGTATTCTGTTGGGTCTTTTCTCAGTTAATAGTATCATCTAGTGTTTCTGTCTTAAAGTTTATATGGAATCTTATTTTGTGAACCATAGAGCTTGCAGAGACTGATTACAGTTTCAGATTGCTGCAGAATTTTCGGCTGAGCCCGTAGACTTGCAATTCAAGTTCTTGCTAATTTGCGAAGACGTCAAATTTATGTTCCAATGAATGTAATTAGCCAATCTGTTTCCTTTATGAATGTTGATCTGTTTGACTAATTATACCGTCTGTATCTGTTGCAAAAACTTGAGCCTTGGAGAGTCCCAATTTCCATTTTCACCAAACTTAAGTTGCATTTGTTCCTAATATATTCTCTGTGAGTTTATCATGGCAATTCCATGCCACGGTCGCAATCCTCCACAACTTCTTGAATGACGAGTAAGAAATCCAAATGCCAGGGCTTTTATTTTTTGAATTACGCCTTGTTGATATCACAAACATCATCCAAACAAAGCCTAAAGCAGACTCCATATCCCCCAAGTAGTCCACTGGGCACTGGCACTCTCCATCTTTCTAGCACAAATGGATCCGGATCCGCATCCGATAAGCTAAAAAACAAGTCCGAACTCATGGATAATACTCCCAGTGGCTTGCAGCTGGATCCAAGTTCAGTTACCCTATATAAACAATAAGATTGCCTAAATTCCAAATCTCAGTTCTCAAATCTCATTTTCTCTTCCCCCAAAATCAGATTCAGAATCAAAGGCGACACATCCTAGATCTCATTTTTATTTTCCCTATAATCAAAATTAGTAACAATACAGTGAGAATGTGTGATGGATTCAAGATTTGGTACTAATTTTATATGGGATCGCGGTGGAAGAAAAAACCTTGACTCAAAAACAGCATTATGATATTTTCTCTCAGAAATAAGTAAGTGTTCTAAGCGTATATTTAAATTTTGAGTTTCTTTATATTCCGTTATTAATTTAATTAATACTCAAAATTATATTTGTTTTGTTTTGTTTTGTTTTGTTATTAGGTTGCTTCTGGAAAGCCCTACTGATATCAAATTAAGGGGTAATTTTGGAGACCCTCTTAGTCATTTTCATAAACTTCATAGTTTTCTTCTTTAGACAGAGTAATCTCCAATTTCTGGATGGTAACAACTTGTTCGTTGATGGAGAAAATTTGTGAAGAAGGTTTAAGGTTTGATTGGCGATCCAGAAGCGGTTCAGAAGAAGCTAAGGAATGCTCATACAACTCCACTCTTGAGAGAAGAAAACCCTAGTTCTGATTGGAACGGTTTTTTTTTTTTTATGACTCATTAAAGGTTTCCAGTGGTGCTTATTTTGGGTTGGAACTATCACCAGAAAATGAAGAAAAAGGATGGAAGGTCTTGCTCTCTATGCATCTCAAGTAATGTTTTTATTTATTGTCTTTTTGAGTCTCTTTATGTTCCGTATGAATTCAATCAAGATCAGAATCTCATAATTCTACATTTTTTTGGTTTTGTTATTGTCAGGTTACCTATATGAGAATATGAAGCAATTTAATGGTACATGTTTTTGAACCATCATAGTGAAGATACATGATGGAATATAATGCTGAAATCTTGATATGTTCTTTTTGTAAAGTAAGCTGTGGAGTATCCATATTAGGTTAGTATTCATGGAGTCAATAGCAGATGCACCAGCAGATAAATGCTTTATCAAGATTGACAAAGTGTTTGGAGAGCCATCAGAAAGCCTTTTCAGATTGTTTGTTCAAGGGTGTTAGATTCACTAGCTGGATCTATTGCTTAGTGCATCACTTTTCCTCTTGATGGGATTATAGTGCAGGAACCTCTTCCACTCGTACACACAAAAGACTGCATTGTGATATTTCCTGGCAAATTCTTACTTCTTTATACTATGTTGTTCTTGGCTTTCAGTTTCTTTATGTTCTGTATAAATTCAACTAAGACCAAAATCTCATAATCTAAATATGTTTGTTTGGTATTGGATTTCATATGAGACTGTGAAGACATATTTATTGATACGTGCTGTAGCTTTCAGAAATAGGTTGGCCATGGAGTTAGTAAGAGTTTTATTTTCTCTGGGAAAAACTTCTAATAATTTGGTTGACATCTTTGTCGATTTATTAATTTCTGGCCTGTCATATTGCCGGAGAGCCAATCTTACCAACTAATAAATGCCTTGGTCAAGATTGGGGAAGTGTTTGGTGAGCCATCAGAAAACCCCTTTAAGTGCAGATTTAGTGTTTAGGCCTTATTAGGTTGTTGGTGCAAGCTAGCTTGTTAGAGCCATAAGTAGGATCTATTGCTCAGTGCATCCATTTGGAACTTCCTTCTTTAAATTTCAACGTTTTAATCCATAGCTATGATTTTTTTTTTTTTTTTTTTGCTCGGTAAATTGAAGATATATTAAGGAGGAAGGCAAAATTACAGAACAGCTCAAAAGCTAGCCACCAAGCAGGGAGAAAAAACGGGAAAAGAACAAATGAAAAAACCCAAGGTTACAACCAAACCAGACCATCAATCTAAGGAGGATCAAATGAGAGTCTTCCATTTGAGATAACATCCAAAGATAGAGATTAGTTGTTTTGTCTTGATCGCTAACATTGATGGAAAAAGCGCTAACTTTAGCGTCGGATGATAACGTCCAACCTTCTTTCTTCCCATTGAAACAACGCGAATTCCTTTCCAACCAAATGCTCCAACAAATGCTAGCAAAAGCATTTCCCACCGATTTAGACAAGGCAGGACCTTTGTAGACAGCCCGGTTCTTAAACGGTTCAAGTAAACTATTGAAACAAGGCAATTGAGTTAGCTTTGAGTACAAAAAGTAAGACCAGATATGTTTAGAAAATAAGCACTCCCAAAAGAGATGAGTACTAGTTTAGTAACCATGTTGCAAAGAGAGCACAAGGTTGGTAAAGGGTTGCCCATTGAAAGGAAACTATTGCGCAGCTTCCTTCGTTGCGGAGTTATGTCGATAGTTGGGAGCCTATCTTGAACCAATTGCCATAGAAAAATCCTACCTTATGAGGCCAATAAGTGGACCATATTTTCTTACGAGGGAAAGAGGCGAAGAGTCATTGGTATCCTTCAAATAGGCAGACTTAAGCGTAAACTCCCCCATTTGTCTCCCACCCAAACCAATTCATCCTCCACATCGGGAAAACACCCGCGACATCGAGCAATTGGAGAATGTATGAGCTCATTCTTTCACATCGTCATAAAGCCTCCTTCTCTTGATTTTAGATCCCAATGAAAACCGGAAACATCACTTTGGCATATAACGAGTGAAGGGAACAATTTTCTCGCGGAGACTTAAAATTCTTGGAAAAGCCACGGACAAAGGACCTTGAACACCAATTGTCCTCCCAAAGACGGATTCTCTTACCATTTCCAATTTTGAATCGAGTGCACTTAAAAAATCATCGGCAACCTTAGCAATGTTTCTCCACAACCCGACTCCATGAGTGGCGGTAGGAATATTGGTTCTCCATCCCAAATCGGACACAACCATATTTCTCAAAAATAATTTTGGCCCAAAGAGCATTTCTTTCTTTGCCAAGCCTCCACCACCATTTCTTCATCAAGGCTTTGTTCATGACGCTAAACATCTTCAACTTCCTCCGGTACACCACTAACATTCTCAAGAGTACCATTAAGATTTATAGCATACATATTAATATAACTTACCAAGGATGTTGATATTCGTAGTATTACTATTAGAATACGGGCATCCAACTCAAAACCAATTGGCAATGAGTGGAGAGGCCCTGATAGATTATAAACCACAGGATCTTAAATAACCCAACCATGTGGGACTAATAATCTCAACACGCCCCCTCACGTGTAGCCTCGGCGGGTCTTACAAACACGTGGACAATTAAATCGGTGCCTTGAGTAAAAGTCGCGGTCAACCCACTCGACACAAATAGCCTGCTCTGATACCATATTAATACGGGCATCCAACTCAAAACCAATTGGCAAATGCAGTGGAGAGGCCCTAAGGGATTATAAACCGCGGATCTTAGATGCCCAGACAATGTGGGACTAATAATCTCAACACGCCCCTCACGTGTAGCCTGTTGGTCTAACACGTGGACAGGTCATCGGGTGACGGGAGTAAAGGCGCGGTCAAAGACTAAATGTCATAAATAGCCTGCTCGATACCATGTTAGAATACGGGCATCCAACTCAAAACCAATTGGCAATGAGTGGAGAGGCCCTAATAGATTATAAAACCGCTTGAGGATCTTAAATAACCCAACCATGTGGGACTAATAATCTCAACACGCCCCTCACGTGTAGCCTCGCGGGTCTTACAAACACGTGGACAATTAAATCGGGTGACCCAGAGTAAAGGTGCGGTCAGCGACTCGACACAAATAACCTCTCTCGATGCCATGTTACAATACGGGCATCCAACTCAAAACCAGTGGCAATGAGTGGAGAGGCCTAAGGGATTATAAACCGCAGGATCTTAGATGCCCCGGACAATGTGGGACTAATAATCTCAACACGCCCCTCACGTGTAGCCTCGGCGGGTCTTACAAACACGTGGACAATTAAATCGGGTGACGCGAGTAAGGTGCGGTCAATCGACTCATACAAAATAACTTTCTTTCGATACCATATTACAATACGGGCATCCAACTCAAAACCAATTGGCAATGAGTGGAGAGGCCCTAAGGGATTATAAACCGCAGGATCTTAGATGCCCAGACAATGTGGGACTAATAACCATGTTAGAATACGGGCATCCAACTCAAAACCAATTGGCAATGAGTGGAGAGGCCCTAAGGGATTATAAACCGCAGGATCTTAGATGCCCAGACAATGTGGGACTAATAATCTCAACAATTACTAATGCTATTAGGAATAGCGTAGTGAAATTAGCAGCATTACTAGTAGTAGCTGGAGTACTCTTGTTGATTTGAATACAAGCACACGAGAGAATATGAAAATGATCGTGCTAGTGGGTAAAAAAATGAAACTATAGCTAGATGTATCTGTATCCTTTTACAATAAGCATTAGTTAATAGAAATGAAAGATAAGAAACAACATCAAAAACAAGAAATTGAAAAGAATAATATGGCGATGAATCCTGATAATATTTATAGTCCATAAGGAATCACTAAACGGCTCGTACACAAAAACTTTTCTTGACTCGTACACAAACTTTTCTTTTTTTTTGGATGCAAAGAGAAACTTTAGTGAAGACTTAAGCGTGTTACAACTTACAGAATGACTAACACTTTCTAAACCGTGCTAATGCAACTTGTTGGTCTAGAGAACCATTCATTCTTTCTCCTAAATAGTTTAGCAAGAATATGAGCAACATTGTTTTGAACTCTCTAATAACATAATGATATCACAAAACTCAAAAAAATGTAGAACTTGTTTAGCTTCTGAAATCTAGTGATGTAATTGTCAAGCTATAAGTTGTTTTCTATGAATTACTTCCCTCACCACTGATTTTGCATCCAGTCTAAAATTTAAAAACTGATTTACCTTGTGTGGCATAGTACCATATGTAAGAATATTTTTGTATGACTAGAAATATTCCCTTGGGCCCATGTAATAATCTTGGTAATCTAGATTATTGCTATACTAAATATTCGGTTTCCTTTATGGGATTATATTCCTAATATCTCTTCTTTGATGGACGGTGAGATTTAATGCCAATACTAAACCCTAGGAACTTGGTCCTCCTTCTACCTATAAAAGGAACACAATAGCCATCAAGATTGGGTTAGAATTTAGTATTCATAACGTAAGAGGTGAAGAAGGAGAAACCATGACCTCCACAAGGTATTACGTTGCTACAAAACTGATCCAGTATCGTAACACCTGGATTAGCACTGTCGGGTATTCCGTATAAACCTATTCTTGCATA
Organism: Papaver armeniacum; assembly: GCA_023531295.1. Classification (NCBI taxonomy): domain Eukaryota; kingdom Viridiplantae; phylum Streptophyta; class Magnoliopsida; order Ranunculales; family Papaveraceae; genus Papaver; species Papaver armeniacum. Next base: position 6,033 of record JAJJWW010012240.1, on the reverse strand, counting down.
TTTTTATTGTGTGATAATCATGAAGTTCAACGATCCTAATTAAGTATCTATAAAATCAAATCTTATAGTTGGCATCTAGAGCTTGTGTTTAGAACTCATGATTATCAGCTAATCTTATGCAATAATAAAATAAAATTGGGTTTAATATTATTATTTTATTTCCCATAAAATAATTGTTCTTATGGAGATTGTATTATTTTTGCATCTAACTATGATGACCGTTTCATGCTCACTTCATGTTCATGTGTGATTTTCTACTATTTCATCAAAATCATGTGATTTTCCATTATCTCATCAAAATCAAATCGGTTAAAAATTATGGTATACTTTAAAATTTAAGATCCTGTGGCCATTATTATAATTTTCTTTTATATTTTATATTACCCTCTCTTAATTTGGGAAGAAAATATATTTCAACATTAATGACCTACTTAATTTTAGAAGAAAATATATTGCAACATTAATGACCTACTTAATTTTGAAGGAAAATATATTTTAATTTAATACTAACGTCCTATATTTATTTCATGTAAATAAATTAACATTTATTTCCTAATGAATTTGGCAAATGAGTTTATTTTTTGGCATGCACATAATTAAAAATTATTGTAGGAATATTTTTTTAATGGTATATAATGAGCATATGGAGGTAATAATGGTAATAACGATGATAAATGAAATAGAATAATGTCGACATCATGTAGTCATAAACATGCATAATCGTTTCACTAAAGTCATATATTCTACTTGCCTTGTATGTGAAAGGAGGTAAATTGGAGAAATGATATGAATGAAAAATATTTATTAGGAATCACATCTTTATGGCATGAATGAATAAGTGCTCCAAAGCAAATGAAGATAAACAAATATTTTCATCACGGAATGGTTATTAAGACACTAAAAATTGAAACATTAATATTTTCTTGTGGGCATGTATACGTGTTAGTTAATATTAAGATAATGAGACAGTATTAATTTTAAAATTAATGAAACCATTTTTTATTGTAAATTAACTTACGCTTCCGCTTTATCGAAATAATAAAATGATTTTTATCGAGTTTCATTATAAATTTTATGATCAAAACCATTTTTTGACACCATTAAATTTGTGTGTGCATTATGATATGGTTTGTGTGCTTGTGCGTTATGGTATAGTTTCTCTCACATTATTGTTTTTCTTTAAATTTTATGGGATTATACTTAAAATTATTATTGGATTCTTTAGTTATCACCACAACATACTAGAGCGTTATATCTCGAGTATAATCATAATGTCATTATAAGCATGGAATTTGCAAACCGTAAAGTGTAGGTTTTTGTAGTTGTCGACATAATGTGATAATGGCATTATTTTAGTTGATTTAGCTATCACTACGGTGATGTCAAATCACTTTTAGTCATGATCACAATTTTGTCAAATGCTTGTAATCTTGTTTTTTTCTTAAATATATTAGAACAAAATTTACCCACGGGGAAATTGGAGTTCATCTATTTAAGAAAACATTGACTGATGTGATTGTTGATCATATATTATGGATATGAGTTGATTTGAATCTGAGGGTGTCTTGTGTCATTATGTTTCACTTTTCTCCCAATGTTGATGATAATTTCAATTATACGTATAAAATTATTGTGCTTAAGATTCTTAGGTCATAATTCTTTAGTTATCACCAGTGATACTAGAGTGTTTTTATCTTAGCAATAATAATTTACGCTAAGTAAAAAGCAAGGTTTAGTAGTTATCATGGCATTATTTGAGTTGTTTGGCTATCACTGCAGTGATGTCAAATAATTTTCGATCATAGTCGTTATCATGTCAAGTGCTTATAATATTGTTTTCTTAAATGTATTAGAACAACAATTACCAAGGTAATTTGAGTTCACATATTTAAGATAACATTGAAGTGTACAATATCTGATCATACATTATGGTAATTAAATAATTGGCACATGATTTTACGTTATTTCTTAAAAGTGCATAAAAAGAAAATTTACATAAATTAACTCATTATCGAAGTTGAGTAACCTATTACAATTTTTTCATATTTTCATGAATATTTTATTATGTTGTCCAAAACTTATTGCATCCTCTGTGAAATTGAGGTTTTATTTTTGATAAATTTTCCATATTTCGAAAATGATATTCATTGACTATTTAATACCTTTCATATTAATTCATCATATATCCATTATTTATCATGATCTTTAAGTTTGTATCATATTTAAATGAGCGATGCATCAAAGAATTTTCTTCAACGAAATTTCATTATTGAATTATATTTATAGACTTGCTTCATGCTGGATTTTGGTTTAAGAAAAAGTTCATTATGTTTGGATATTTTTTCGATTATAGGTGTTGATTTTTTTTCACAATTTATGTATGGCATGCTTTTGAATAAATGTTCGTGATTGATGTTTTTGGGTTACTCATTATTGTTTATAGCGACTAAATTTATGATCGGATCAAGTATGTCCATATCATTGAGTGGGGATAACGCAATATCAAGAAAGTTAGTGTGATATTTGGAATTGTACATGTTTGTTGGATAGTAGTTATCACCACACGGTGATGCTATGCTCTTATCTCAGTAAGTGTTGTATATTTTGAGTCCTCTTAGTTTGATTTAACGATTAGAACAATCTTTGCTCACAAGTAGTTTTTCTTCACCGTTAAACAAGCATTAAGGTTATCTAAATGTTTTCATATACATGTGAAATAATAGCCTCCGCGAGTGACTACAATTCACATTATATTAGGTTGAACATATTTAGAATTATTGGAGTTTGTTAATACATTTTAGGATGAGTTGCCCACAGGTGATTTCTAGTTGTAGTATTTGTGAGACATAATGTTGAATTATGAGAATGTAAAATTTCCACAGATATTTTTGATGTCACATTGTTCCTTGATAAGTTTTACCCACGGGGAGAATCTTATTGAAGGTATGTAACTATTGTAAGCTTAATTGTCATTTATCTCTATTATAAATTTGATTTTGTTCTTATTAATTGTATATTATGATTATTCCCTTAGACTTTTAATGGTCCATTTTTTGGAAGATAAAATTGTTTATCACACAGTGATTTTTGCGTTCTTGTGTAAATATATCGATTGCATTATGAATCTCAATCCATGGATGTTTTATCGAACATTCATTATTGAAATTGAGAGGCAATTATATATAAAGTGAAAATCATAAAGTCTGACAAAGGTGGTGAATATTGTGAAGGTATGACAAAGCAGGATATATCCTAAATCTTTTGCATAATATCTTCAAAAGTTTGGAATCGTTGCTCAATACACAAGGCCACTTATCCTTGGCATAATGGTGTATAACAAAAGGAAAATCATACTTTTATGAAAATGGTTAGAAGCGTGATGAGTTATGCATAATGACCACATATCGGTGAATGTATGTTCCTTCAATAACCTGTGTAATTTAAATAGATTTCCGAGTAAAGCGGTTTCAAGACACACTTTGGAATAGAATGGTTGGAAACCTAGTTTAAATCACCTTTAAGTTATGGTTGTTCGATTGGATGTGAGGGCTTACATTTCAAGAATAAAAATTGGATTTGGAAACTATTATTGGTTCATTGGTTTTCCTAAATGATCCAAATGGTATTCCTTAATGTTCTAAATCAGTAGTATAAGACTTGTGAAACCGAAATATAAATTCGTCAATGATGGCATAATCGGTGGGAGTGCGTGGATATATTTGTTCAAGAAATCATGATAATGATCCGTTATTTAAGATTTCTACAAATATTGTTAATCTTCTCATTATCAATGTTAGATAATGAAAGACCTGAATTGCACTGACCCAATACTCCATAATATAACTACTGCCAATAAAGAAATTTTTGATAACAACATGAACCAGCATTAAGAAGGTCTCATCAGAGGATTGTAAGAAAGTTATTCATGTTGTTTAAGTGATTTTCTTACAAGAATTTATTACATTTTGATATGGAATGGCAAAGACTCGGTTTTAGGTTCACAAATATTATGTGTAATAATTTTGATTAATGGATTGATGGTATGTGAGCAAAAACTTGGTTGAAAGTCAAGTCTCGGATATTGTTTAATTGCTCGAAAGACACAAATCGGTTGTATGAAAGTGGGTTTTCTGACCTAATACGACTGTAATATCAATTTTAAACGGTATAAAGCAAGACTTATTTCCAAAGATTTTACTCTGAAATGACGCATTGATTATAAATAAGTTTTTCTCTCGTGTCAAAGAAAGACTCATTCAGAATTATCATAGTATTATTAGTAGCTCAGTATGACCTAAGAGTTGCATTAATTAAATATGAAAATAGCCTTTATTAATGATAAATTTTAGTCTACAAATTTTAAAAATCAAAGTATGAAATTTAAGCAGCCTCCCATAATGGTATATGAAATTCAACAAAACTATAAATGTTTCAAGTTTTGGATGAAATTATTACAGGTTTATGCATATACCTCAAGATCAGTGGGAGAAATTCATACTCTTGGTCTTGTATGTTAAGACATACTACCTACGAGTAGTGATCTTGACTTTATGCATATCTCTATATTTTGAAATAAAGGATATCAGTAAAAGCTTACCATGTGATAGTAATATCATATGGATTACTAAAGCTCTCATATAAGGCATATATCGAATATTCAAGGAATTTTGAGATAATAACATATTTAACAGATTTTATTTCATGTTGGATAGAAGATATAAATTTAATCTTCATTACGTCTTAATTTGATATGAAACTTATAACAAGTTGTTAATATGTTGGCTAATTGCTTAAATAATCGAAGAACAAATTACGGGGAAAGCTATCAAGAATTTTGAGATACTATTTTAACTTATGTCTTATAATTAGTTAAGAAACCCAACAAGAGTTGATTGGGTTTTGGACTTCAATTTTGTGGATGTATGGATTCTAGGGAAGAATCCATTAATACTTTGAGTCCCACAATTGAGTTTGAATATTTGTACCCATATACTTAGAGACTTAAGGTTTGTCTCTACATTCTTTGAGAAATTCTTTGTCTTAGACTTCAAGAACATTAAAGCACGATATGATACAAAAGGAACAAAACACATGAACCTTGAGTATATATTGAATTAGGAAATTCGAAACAATAGTTGTTCATTTATCGCCTTAAGCAAAATTGCATTCGGAGATGCACTAAATGAATAATTACCTTTAAGACCTCTTAAGAAATGATTAAAATCTTAGGTCTATGAGAGTAATTGATTATTTTCAGCTAATTTATGTGCTTATTTTGAACACTTATCGAGCTCTTCTAATGTCATTCGAGATTATTTACTGTATCCATGTTTAGTATACACTTATGTGAATGGATGAATGCCAACAGAAATAGTCTTTCTTTTAAAGACATTCTTTGGACCATTATGACATCCCAATTTAAAGGCCTAGTTAAGTAAGTTATTTGTGTTGTGGTACATGGAAGGGAACATGTTGATAACATGACAAATGCTACAACGCTATGACCGTATGACTAATTTGCTTGATCAAGGTATTATGTTTAACCATTAAATTTTTGTTTAGCAATATGCGCATTATGTTTTTCTATGATTAACCATTACATCGACTATCACATGGACCAAATGAGAAATGTAAGAATATTTTTGTAGACTAGAAATATTCCCTTGGGCCCATGTAATAATCTTGGTAATCTAGATTATTGTTATATAAATATTCGGTTTCCTTTGTGGGATTATATTCCTAATATCTCTTCTTTGATGGACGGCCGAGATTTAATGCCAATACTAAACCCTAGGAACTTGGTCACTCCTTCACCTATAAAGGAACCACAATAGCCACTCAGATTGGGTTAGAATTTAGTATTCATAACGTAAGAGGTGAAGAAGGAGAAACCATGACCTCCCACAAGGTATTACCGTTGCTACAAAATCGTATCGGTATCGTAACACGGATTAGCGCTATCGGGTATTCGTATAAACCTATTCTTGCATATTTTTATTGTGTGATTATCATGAAGTTCAACGATCCTAATTA